>JAUOBX010075629.1:0-13187 GCA_032360705.1 Eupentacta quinquesemita
CCTGATCAATGTCAATTTTCAAAGTTTCTCTGATTTACATGGTACTTAGTAGATGTTGTCTGCCTTCAGTTCCTATATTGTCAAGGTTAAATATGGTGTCACTGGAGGTCATTAGGGTATATTTATGCAATTTCGAAAATATAAATAAATATTTCTTTTGAGATTCCTGTGTGACGACACTGATCGCGCAACCAGACGAGACACTTTTCGGCAACGCCTTGTTATATGGGTGCTGGATTGTTGTCTCTCCTGTTGCTTTGGTATTAGTAACCTGCTATTTCCAACATCTGGTTACTTTGCTTAGTTTTGATGAAAGTTGACAAAGGCTGATAGTATGGGTCAATGCACTATACTACACATAGTTGAATACTGCAATAACATTGCTGTGTTGGCTAGTTCAATATGTGAAGGTTGATGTTGAGTCACCTTGTTAACACAATTAAAGATGACATTGTTATAGCCACTTTAAATCATCTAGTGTATATAATTATGAGCAATTGATATAATTTACAATGCCATTGCCTTAGTCATTCAATGTAGCTGATGGAGAAAAAACACTGTCCTGTACAACTCTCACTTCTTCAACTTAATTGGAATGAAAAATCCGTCACTTAGATGGTTTTCTCCATTAGCATTTATCTATGTAGATATTCTCCATTTTAGTTTATGCCCATATTACATGAGACTCATTTAGTCTCTATTAAAATGTTGTGAAAGACTCATGAGGAATATACTTCCACAATAAAGTTGATACACAACACATTCCGTCTGCTACTCTATATATCATTCTGCATAAAATAATAGTAATAATATCACACACTCATATAGCGCTCTATAAAGTCACTGACTTGCCTAGAGCGCTTTACAGATATTACCCCGATCATAGGAAATGGTACGCACTCAGACAATCCCAGAGAGTATAAGTGGCAGCAGCTAATAGAGCGCCTAGTTGTACTCAATTCCCTCACAGGTTCCCAACAACGCCTTGGGTGAGACGAAGCAATGGAGATGAAGCATCTTGCCCAAGGACGCACCGGCGTGAATCGAACCCACGATCATTGGTCACGAGTCCAGTGCTCCACCAACTGAGCTAATTTGCATATAACTGCCCAACTGCGTAATGGCACGCATGTTCTAACCCTTCACCTAAGTAGTTCTTCTTCAGTACATCGATGAAACCCATGGGGCATACACAACAGAGCAAGATAGACAGCACTAGCAGCACGCCAAGCAACACCTGAATATGTCAGGGCCCTGTGTGCTCACCTGCCCATCATCTAGCTTATCCCAACCAATAATGGCAGAGGAGAAAAAAGAATGCTTATACTGGGGGTCTTACAATGAATGTACTTAAGAGCTTTATTATTATTGTGAACTTGGCTTCTTATTATGTTTCTGGAGCACGATCTTTGAACTGAGTTGGCTGGATTCGCCCCCTTGTAGGGAGAGGAGGTGAGGAGTTGACTGAAAATATGAGCAATTATCTGTGCATGCAACCTTGCTGTTAGCTATGCCCACGGTGTATAGGTGTGGTCAGGTTTGTTCGATGCTTACATGTACCTAGTATTTATGATGTATAGTAACCTGCATCGTGATGAATTCTTACATTAAGCAAGTGAAGCTATTAGCGAGATAAATAGAGGGCAAATTTCAGAGTACTGCAGCCTGAGCGAATGAACGAAGATGCATATCTAATTGATTCTTAACTATTCAGAAGTTCTATTATATAGGGACTGGATTTACAGAGCAGTTGTGACGTGGTGAGGTCAGGCCTCGTAAAATATGAGCAACTATGTGTGCATGCGGCCTTATTGTCGGCAATGCCCATGTTGTATAGGTGTGGTCAGGTTTGTTCGATGCTTACATGTACCTATTATTTGTGATGTATAGTAACCTGCATCATGATGAATTCTTACATTAAGCAAGAGAAGCTATTAGCGAGATAAAAGAGGGCAAATTTCAGAGTACCGCAGCCTGAGCAAATGAACGAAGATGCATATCTAATTGATTCTTAACTATCCAGAAGTTATATTATATAGGGACTGGATTTACGTGGTGAGGTCGTGCCTCGTAAAATATGAGCAACTATGTGTGCATGCGGCCTTGCTGTTGGCAATGCCCATGGTGTATAGGTGTGGTCAGGTTTGTCCGATGCTTACATGTATCCAGTATCTGTGATGTATAGCAACTTGCATCATGACAAATTCTGGCATTACTGTAGGCAAGAAGCTATAATCAGAATTCAAAATGAACAGTAAATGGCTTTACATTAACCATGGAAATTGGAAAAGCAAGAACCTTATCCAGCAACATGAGATTGATGGTGATAAACTGACAGCTTAACTCATCCCCACGTATTTGTACCCCCAAGGAATAACATTTATTCAGTAACCTGAACATATCAATTAACCAGAAAACTGGAAGACTCAGTGATTCCGTGACTGCCGTACTATGACCCTGGCCCCTGAGATGCGTTTCAGCGAATCTCCCCTCCTATTTCATTACTGGAGTTCCCCTTTAAAAAAGTTAGAAAACCCTCTGAGAGAGAACTCAAGGCATTCAAATTCGTAGCGTGCAGTGTCCTAGCCGTACGCCGAACAGACCCAGCAGTCGATTCGAACCCCAGATAGTATGTTTTGTGCTGACCTACTCATTACTCTGATTAGATACACTGCATGACTAGGATTAGGCTCAGTGGACCAAGCTTGTTTAAAGGCCTCATGAAATGGAGCTTTTTTATTTATATTTATAGAGTAATTTCTCAGCTATTCATCGGTACCTTTCCCGGAAAAATCGGGTGAACCGTTGTGGAAGTAGGTTGTCCGGTGGCAACATCTCGCGAAATTGGTGAAACGCTATACTGGGCGATGACGTCATCAATTTGTGAATATTGGCCTTCTCTGGATTCGCATCCAAGGATCGAGTATATATATCGCGTTATTGAGTTATGGTCACTCGAAAAAGCTAGTTACTATCGCCTATATCTCGAAACTAAACAAGATATGGAGAAACAGATTGCACTATTGTGTTCGCCGCCCCAAACTACCACTAGCAAAATGAAAATTGTTCAAAATACTGTAATGATCGATTGACCACCAGCTCCTGTTCCCACACCATTAACGTTTTCAAACGTTCCTTGAAAACATACTTGTACGGTTACGTTAGATAGTTCATTCTTGCTTCAGGTTAACGGTTATTGTGTTAGGCGCTGTGTTCTTTGTAGAGCGCCATACAAATGTTTATTATTATTATTATTATTAAGTGGTCAATCCAGAGATTACCGATTCGAGTCCGCGTTGAAGCATACATCCCGATTGCTCACGGTAAGGGAAAAGTGATTTGCAAATTGCCGTTTGCGCGTAAGGACTTTCGTAGAGATCACGCCACAGAGGCATTGGTTTGTTCCATGTCATGGCAAGGATTCGCAGCTGACTAGAGTGCTGTATCCAGGTATCCCCCTTTGCCGGCCTGTATGGATTCGATACCTGTACCTGGCAAGTGAACCATTAAAAAACACGGTATTGCGTTCAGAACCTGCCACGAGATGATTTTATTCATGATATTTTTGACTTTCCCACCCAGTTAACACAGTTAGGGTCTAAGTTAGGGTTATATTCGATGGGAAATACATTTCTTGAACAAAGGACACACCTCCATAGGGTATATCAGGAACACAATGTGTTAAATCTGGCGGATATGTCCTTCAGAAAATGTGGATAATTGGCTGACTTTCCATAAGATTGCGACCCACTAATTAGCACTGTGCGTTTCAGCCACTGACCTAGATATCGAATGAGCTGGAGGCGTTCCATAAGTAATCCACTGTAATCAATTTGAAGTCACAATATGCGGCTACGACAGGACATATTCTCACCCACATTCAGTAAAATGTATTTGCCCAGCAATAGTAACTTTCTCTGGAATATGGTAGATAATTCCTTCTACTGTTACGTTACCGAAACCTGTTGAATTTAGCGTCTTTTACAGCGGTCCAAAAAACATTGTCAAGTTACCTCGGTTGATTATCGTAAATCGTAATACCCATATGCAGAAAAGAGAGTATCCCAAGTGATATACACTCGGATTGAGGGCCTGAAAAATATGGCATAATATAGTGTTTAATGCAGTAAATAGGAATTCCTCGCCCATGCCGGCGGACTGACACATCTTTGTGTCTCTCGTAGAAGCAATTTATAGCGGAAAAATCATAGCAAATTGTGTGTATGGTATTCATATTTCTATGATGTCGATGTAAACATTTCAACTGAAAGTCAATTCGGATATTCCATCTCGGTGACGACCTTACAGTGATCATTTGACAGGAAGGTCACCTCCAGTCTAGTCAATATTCGGGTTGGTGGTGCCGACGCCTCATCTGGAGTCAACATCTGGATGCTGGGATTGCCGACCAAAATATGTTGATTGGGATGGCGCAACCAACTTTCTCATACAGTCTGCCAGTAAATGGGAATTGCTAACATAACAGAGCGGTGTGTACGGTTCTCTTATTCCCTCCTAAAATGTTAATGTTGTTTACCATGACATTTAGACAACGACTGAACGTCAGTGGTGTCGACGCGTTATAACTTCTGGATGCTGAACTTGCGACATCAAAATCCGTTGAATGTGATGGCGCACTTTCTCATGAATAGGAATGTTCTCGTCCAGCTGTTTCGATTTTGCATGCGTGTTCAATTTATGAAAGATTTGGGCTGATGAGCAAAAAGTGGAGGGCGTACATGAATTGTATAACTAGATTGATAGTACTGTGGTACTATACTAATTTCAATACAGAGCACTTTTGTTCGTTGACTGACTGGCTGAAATATTTTTCCGAGATGCCCTTCTGACTTTCAACTGCAAACTTAAAAGTGTGTGGCAAGTAAGCACAGTAGAGTACTCCTCATGTTGTTCAGCTATGAGGAAGTTATCGTAAAGGGGATTATAACTATACGTCATATTTAGTTATTAGTGACGTCAATATTAGCCCTAATGTAATACCGCATTGAACAGTTCCGTATCTATCCCCTAAGCTAAAACAGGATGTGCAGAGGAGAGCAACAAAGCTGATTCCTGGCATGAAGGATAACAGTTATGAAGAACGATTACGGGCTCTGAAATTACCAACTTTGACTTACCGGCGACTGAGAGGCGATATGATTGAAGTTTATAAGCTACTCACAGGAATTTGATACAACACTACCCCCTCTATTACATGTTCATAACTCTAGAACCAGGGGCCACAGCAAGAAATTGTTCCTCAATAGAGTAAACAAGAACTTACGTCAACACCTTTTTACGATTAGAGTTACACGTGCATGGAATGGCCTGCCAGAAAATGTTATAACTTCTACCAGCCTACAATCATTTTAAAGGAGATTAGACAACTTCTGGAAGGACCAATACATTTAATACAACTTTGAAGCCAACCAGAAATTTTCAAATGAAGACTTCAACGAGGATCTGAGTATAGTGGCAGATGGCCAGCGCTCAGAAGAGGACCTGTGAGTACCTGTAAGTATCTTCATTGGAACACTGAGGTTGGCGCAACAGAGTCCAGCGTTGCCTTGATGGCGGCTGAGAGGCGGACCGCTTATAGTTCTCAATTTCACCAGATACAGTCTCAATGGCGTATTTCTTCAAACTGGAGCACAGTAGGCCTACACCGTAGCGGAGTAGCCGAAGGCGAGCGGAACGCATAGTATCGACTGAGCCCCTGACGTTGCCGCTCTAGCTGGCATATTGAGATTCACTACTGTGGTATCTTATATTGAACGACAATATAGCATACGTTTCCTGAACATTTGGTGAGAGGCACCCGGCCATAGTTCCGTCCCTCCTCAATTCAGAGGTAGAACGGGCCGCTGATTAGGATGAAGTACATGGATTCATCACCCGGGTCATCCATACGGCACAGACTGTAACTTTCATGGAAGGGGGTTCCATAAAAGTTACAGTCTGTGCCGAATTTGTTGTCTCTTCTGAGAAGTAGATTTAGAAAATTGCCGGTTTTGGACGTATAATTACCGTCCAGCGCAAGCCACAATCGACCATGTCGAATCGCCATCGTACAAGCGTCGAAGTTTACTGGATGATTATTCTTACCTTCTAACGGTGCTCCTTCCGTCGACAGCGCCAGGAGAGCGAAAGTCACGGCCATCAGAATAGCAGCGATAGGCAGCCTCATTATGGGATATTGCTATTGGATAAGATGTATCGATATTTAGAAACAGTTACAGTAGGGTAGCAGGCTGCCGTGGCGTACGCACGGATTGTGTGCTTGGATTCAGACCAGCCCCATCCTTACCCGAGTGACCGAGGAATTGTATTAATTGCATCATGCATGTCAATATCTCTGGATGTCATTTGTGGGGCTTGTTATTGTTTAGTATTTATGTTTACCCCAATTACCATTTGTCTGTTAAATGTTGAATAATAGGCCCCTAGTAACGTTTTTCCGACAAACAAAAAAGAACCAAGCATTCCAAAGTCGAGTTACCTTCACATGCGGGTAAAATCGACCGTATTGAAACATGTGAACTTTAACACTACATTCGGACCAGAATATTAATCCAGTAAATTCGAGACAACTAAGAATCCATTTGCTGTCATGTAAATTAGGGGTTAATCAACGGTCGAGTGTGTTTTATCCACTGGATAATGCACGACCGGGGGTTATATTCAAGCGATGCACGAGGGCGAAGCCCGAGTGCATCCAGCGATAGAATTAACCCCCGCTCGACCGGTGATTAACCCCTAATTAACATGACATCAAATGGATTCTTAGTTGTCTCGAATTTACTGGATTAATATTCTGGTCCAAATGTGGTGTTAAAGTTCACATGTTTCATGACGGTCGATTTTACACGCATGTGAAGGTAACTCGACTTTGAGGGCGGACTCTTCGCAACGCGCGCGTAATGTAATGAGCCTACACAACACACAAACATGTATTGCCACTTGGCGGTTATCTGCTTGGCGTACGCGCGCGTATCAATTGCGCTGTTTTTGTACAGAATCCTGCATGGTGTCATGCCGTCAACGAGCACGCCCTTGTAGCGACCGACGCACGTATCCTATATATGCTACGACGGTTGTGACAACATGGGAAGATCGCTGCGTGTGCGTCCTGGAAAGTGTTTCGCGCGCGTGAGACCCAATGCATACTAGGAGTGTGTAGTAAACAGCGCGTATTATGTAGCTCCATGGGATGAAGAAAGTTATATCGCGCGACGGCGACAGCTGCATACAACGGTATATTATTTTTCACACTCATCGTAGAACTAGACACTGCACCAGACACGCGCAAAATTAGTTACTCGGTTGACGCGCTAGATTGGCATCTCCATCCGCCAGTGATCTACCGTGCATTATTCCCGTGCATTATCTACAGGTTGATGCACGGTCAGCTGACCTGTTTTGGCCAATCATAGGGGAGTATTTTCGACAAGTATGAATGAACATAGCTTCTCTAAAAAAAATTGTTCGATGTAGCAGAACCGATATAGAAACTTCAAAATGGCCAAGTGTAGTCCACAGTCACTAATTGTGTTAAATCCTGAAAAACGTATCGATTCATGCAGATTTCGCCTTTAATGACCTTCGAAATGACATCCATGTTTGTCGCGAACATGTATAGTCCTCGACTTCGAAGATTGATATTTCGGATACAGGGACGCTCACTCCCTATCACATCCGATATTTTGTTAAGGCAGACATGTGTTCCAAGTTTCGCACCAATCAGACACATCAGAAAAAACATCAGACCGTACACCCATCGTAACATCCCCGAGCACTTCCACGTGTCACGATGGATGATGAGTTAGAAGTGGAGTCCTCGGCATTCCCCCCAAACCCGGCATGCGCGTGTTCTTCATACTATAATTATGCTGTCTGCCGTGTACATTTTTGTCCATAAATCGTTGTATTCTAGGGGAATGCAGTTTAAATTGGTGAAGAAAAGGGTTGTTTTTCTATTTAAAGTTCTAAGCGGATACAGGCCTCCGTAATTGATACCATTGAGATTTACAAGATCACAATGGTAAATTCACTTGTTTCTTTAAAACGACATCAACAAAGATTTAGTTACCGAAGACTCCAAGAATAACCTCTGCGGGAATTGAGTGCGATTATTTTATTTCAAAAATAATCCGTCGGGAGATACCTGAGACACGGTTGAAACAGAGTTGCATTGAGATGATATTAGTTGGTCCCAACCTGGTCTAGCATATAGCCACCAGAAGGCCTATATACTATATAAAACACAATGAATAAACCTTATCAACACTATGGTTAGATTAGGATGATGAGAATTGAATATTATTGAACTCTTTTGTGGTGTATACTTGGAACATATCGCACTCAAATATGTCTCAGGCGGATCAGTCCGGTTGGTGTAGCTCGAGACTATAGCAGGTCAATAAACCTGCTAACTTGCGAATCCATACGAAACCATCGAGGTTTTTCCACTGTTAGATGGGATATGTCCCCCTCCGACTCTCCCCCTGTATCTACGTGTAAATACGGTAAACCATGTGAGGGATATTGTAAAAGGTACAAGCGACGACAATGGCTACTCGAGCTTTTTCGGCAATACCCGCCTGATATATAGCCTATATAATTTGTACGCAGCGATGCTATTTACACGGCATTGAAATTCCACAATGATTGTACGTTTGACCATAAACTGATACAGTGGAGCCCTCCCAGAGCGAAGAAGTAATATGCACTTCTCCCCGAATTAATATATTATGTGGGGGATATTGCTGTGCAGTGGTAATACTGCGTGTTTGCATTGCTGTATATCATAACTCGTCAACGATTTTTGAAATGCTTGCTCCGATCGGCCGACCATCGTCTGCTGTTGGACTGAATACTGGAGGGAACCCGAGTTCCCGACCATGGTAGTTATGCTAACTCCACTCTGTTGTTGCGAGCCATTCTGCCGTTCGACGATTGACGTATTTGATCAAGTCCGGGTCGGAGTCGGAGAAAACTAATCCCGCTTAGTAAAGAGCGATGAAACACATAAATGTCCCCTGGAACGCTGAGAAGTATTGCAGAAAGTTTCCCGTGACGAATATATTTTTCGTCAGTCCATAGCAGCAAATATAAGTCACATTTCCTGACACCGGTATGCTTTGGTGTATGTGTGTGAAAGGAGAAAGGAGAGGGCGACTTATCCAAAATTACTGTGTGGAAAATCGAAAGTCAATCGAGGATTTTCAAATATTGGGCCACTGGTGCCTCCGCGCGCCACCCCCCCCCCCCCAATCCCGAGATGACCGCGCATGGTCCCGGGCATACCAAACATTGTCCCACACTCCCAAGGTGCTGATTCCATTTATAATTGCAAGCAGGTCGGTGTCGAGGTACAATTTCATCTTGGATGTGACTCTTTTTCTCGACAATACCATTTTGCCTCGCACTTTCTTGGTTCAAGTTTTTCGAAACCTTGTCTAAACTAATGTGGAAATGCTATGCATGCATACAGTTTCAATTTTCAGTGTATAAATACAGTTTGTAAACGATAGAAATATGAAAGAACAGTAGACCAAGTAAAGAGCCTTGAGGTAAAGAAGCGTTAATTGGATATGTGTTAACCAGACAGGACTGCATGGATAGCTGATACCCCATTTTGTCACACCAGACGTCTTTGTAACGTTAAGAAAAATGTCGTTCTACAGTTCTTGAAACCTGATTTTGTTCCAGAAAATATACCCTCAATATCCTTCTTTGTGGCTTCACTGTTGTTAACGGAGCCGGTATTAATGAATTGTAAAAAGTATCAGCTGCCCTGATACGTATAGGTAAACAAAATATTCAAAAAATATACGTCTTAACAACTGATCAAGGGGAATCCCAAACAAATTTCAAATAAACAAACGGCGTAATTATGGCACCACAAGGCGTTGAAGGGTAACAAAATGAAATTTCCCTTGTGTTCGGAGAAATCAACACTCTGCTGTGTTCCCTAATTAATGTTAACTAATAATAAATTACTTCAAGAGACCTCGCAAACTCGTTTTGACCAGGATTGTTGCTAATAAAAGATTACCTAGGCACATGGGGTTGGCGTGTTTGTGGGCCTATACGTTAGGTTGAAGACATTTCTCCTGCTATTGCCTAAATGATGTAGCGTGTGTCACATTTGACAAGTACATTATGTGACACGTAGAATTGAGTAGGCCCACTACAGATCTCTTTCATATCAATGTTATCGACAGTTTACGTTTCTCCGTAACGAAATAAACTGCCTCCGAAAAGAATTAAATACGGGCTAAAGATAAATATTTGTATTATTTTTCTGATAGGCCCTAGAGAGAATATTAATAATATAGCTGACGTATGCAAAATAAAATGGAGAGATGCACCCATATTCAATGGAATTAGGAGTCAATAAACATTTCTAGGAAATGTTCTCAAATGTTTATAAGATAATACTTGTACGTACACCGTGGCGTTTGATTTGTTCATGAACACAGCTTATCTCAAGAAGAGGAATAAAATAATCAGTGAATGCGTCGTGCTCGGGTTCACGTCGTACCCTGGAGTGATTCAGACTGGTAGTCAATCGGGATAGTCAATCGGACCCGTGTCTGTTTGTAATGACTTTCGAATCTAAATGAATTTACTTTGTTTTGTTCGAGGGGCCGGGAGGGGGTGAGACCGATGAAAGAAGTGCAATTAGTAATTCCTGGCGAAGTTTTATTCTTCCTTTATCGGTAACTTTATTCGTCTTCGTATGTAGAGCAGTAATTACAAATGATTACGAACCAATATTATAAGATCCACTAATGTACGTCGCTCACAATGAATATTTCAAGTTCGGCATCCTCGTTCCCTCCATTTTCTCATTCTCATCACCAAAAGGATCTACTATCAATGGTGATAGAACATTACCGTACAGGATCGCGTTAGTATTAGGACCACTACCCTCATGTCTTCCATTCCCGCCGCTCGTCCTGCTATTTCTGCTCTTCTATTCAGTAGATTCGGGGACCCGTTTACACGCGGTGACTCCTCGATCAAAGTTATGATCGCTCAAAACAGACTGACACGGCGGAACACCTGTTCTCTCTACGTACCATTTCCCGCGTGAGTTTAGTAGTGTCAATGTCGACTAAATTCTCTCGTCTCTGGCAGGTAAGTCTTGACAACTTACTGCTTCAGTTCGATGACGATTATCTTGGCAGAGTATAACAGCAAGGACTTGTAAGAGTGAGACAGTTTGTAATGAGCAAACTGGCATGGCAGGTCATTCTCATTCCTCTATACGTTCCATCTTCTGCATGAGTTCAGCAGATTCATGTCCACTGAAAATTCATGTCTCTGTTCATGCATCAGGTTTGAGGATCGTTAAAACTAACTGTTCCGGCTTGATGTGACGGGATGGAAGAGAATGAGCAATGAATGGAAGAGTTGATAATAACAAAGAGCAGGTGCGATACCCAAGTGGCATTCGTGCACCCGTTTCTAATAGGCGTGGTACTTCTTGAGGAGGGCCAGAGTCAAAGTTTCGTATAGGGGTTCGTCGAGATCATGTCGATTCAATCATTGATCACAGTGAGGTCAGTTATGCAGGCACTTTCTTCCTCCTCAAGTAACCTAGTAATTACACATGAATTCCATTCGTCCCAAACCATATATCGGGTATATTTTTCATGTAAACTGACAAAAATGGAACATATACCCATCCACCTTGATTCGTTCTACCATAGCGGTAGCTCCCTTGGGCGCATCAGTCGCTCTTAAACTACGGTGTTGTGTTCTCATAAATCGAATGATAGATGAAAATGGAGAAGCCCACTAAGTTTACTCTGACTGGAACCTCTTCAGTCAAACTGATGATTTTTTTTTGACATCAGATGAGTAGGAACACACGTCATAGTACCGGGATACTTCATCATATGTGAATGAATGCAATTCGTGAATCGACGACATGTGCAACTATAGGGATTTATCCTTCAGGAGTCAGGTGTATCTTTTTTCCACCTTCACCTGGATATCAGCTGCTTTTTCTGCTGGTTTCAAATATTGCTATGCCTTCCTCGCACTTTTGCATTTGGAGGGCTCTGTCCTATTTGTTTTTCAACAGAGTGACGAGGGGTGGGGCGGCCCTTAGTACCGTTGCAAGGTAACCCCCACTCACAAGAACGCACAAGAGAGAATAAAATGGGGAGAAGGAGAAATATACAGCCTGTTGAATCTTCTCTTAAACAGCCAGAGTTTGTAGGTTAACAGAAGCACAAGCTGAGGAAGCATGTTCCAAGCACGCGAGGTGAAGAAAGAATGACCGCGCATAGGTTTCAACGCGATTACGTGGGAGCTGCCACAGAAGAAGATGACTAGATGAACCGGAACGAGTGAGGCGAGTGGCTTCTTGGAAAGTAGAAACAACTCCTCGAAGTTCGGGGAGCAATGACTGTGAAAGCAACGATGAAGAAAGCAGAGAGAGAACACAACATGTTGATGGGTCAGAGGTGAAACGAATCCCATGAGCATCATAGTAACGCGTTCCTTCTGCACAGTCGTCTGCGAAGAGAAAAACATGTCGGATTGCACCATATACTTATTTCGGGTTCCGCTCAGTTTTAACAGTCCGTCACATCTGCTGTAGGCATCAATCATCAACGAGAACAAAGGTGGACGTGTTGTGTTAACTCCCCAATCCAATCATATCTTAGTGTTTGGTGGTATAGGGTTAATGAATTGGAGTTGCACTACCGTACGTCGGAAATAGTACCAACTTTATTGATATATTATCGATAATGATGTTGGCATCCCAATTTGTTCTAGTTTCGTTTCAATTATCCCACTTCCAATGTAATACGAACCATTTTAGGAGTCGGCTAGGCTGATGCTTCCACATCAAACCCACAAATCAAACCCCAAATCAAAATCGTCATTTGCCATTTTTTCTCTGTCATTACACAGCGCCCATCTTCCCCAATGGATAATACCAGACGCATTAAATTTTTACTAGTATGACCATGTGCCCAAAATTCATATCTGGGAGAAATCAGGCTCCCAAGACTGTAGAATTAGTTTGGTTTCTTCAAAATTTGGTAACTTCGGTATCAGCTTCGTGTCGAAAAACTTCATTATTCGAGACCCAAATTCTCCATAATACAAAAACAGGGGGATTTATTCTGCCTGTGTCATTTAAATCTGGAGTTACAGGTCCT
>JAUOBX010075740.1:0-13187 GCA_032360705.1 Eupentacta quinquesemita
ACCTCGGTGTCATGCTAGACTCCGAACTGTCCTTCACTGTGCATGTCAATAAAGTATGCAAGACTGGCTACTTTCATTTGAGGCGAATCAGGGCAATAAGACCCTACCTCAAGGTTCAAGGATCAAGGTTCCACAACTATACTGATCCATGCCTTCATTTCCAGTCATCTAGATTACTGTAACTCTGTTATGTATGGTATAGCGGCTGCCAATCTCTCGAAACTACAGCACCTTCAAAATTCCGCTGCCAGGATCGTCACTGAATTCATTTCCCGCTACTGTCCTGCACGCACACCGAGGTCCACTTCTGCAAACTTGCTCCAAGTCCCCAAGTGTAGGACAGAGATGGGCGAAAAGCGTTTTGGTTATTGTGGGCCCTCTATATGGAATTCTCTTCCGCCAGAAACGTGCAGTCTTGAGGACCTTTCTAAATTCAAATCTAGTGTTAAGACTTTTCATTTCAAAATGGCTTTCAGTAAATATTTGTTGGTGTTTGTACAGCGCAGATGAGTATCTTTTCATTTCTGCGCTTTATAAGTTCTTCAATAATAATAATTATGGGTTGTTGTCAGTTGATTGCAATATTGTCTCGTCAGTCGGCTGTACGCATTCACTTTGGTTAAACTCTGAAAATACGAAAACAAGAAGCAAAATGCTTCCGCTCCTCTAGGAACTGAGAGAGAGGTTACATCCTGTGGTTTACTGGTCAGATGTCGGATGTGGACGTAAAAATGGCGGTCCTGGGAGCAGGTTGGGATTGGTACTTTACACCCCTGCCTAGATAACATCTGAGCACTAGTCAAAAGGAGAAGGGAATTATCA
Organism: Eupentacta quinquesemita; assembly: GCA_032360705.1. Classification (NCBI taxonomy): domain Eukaryota; kingdom Metazoa; phylum Echinodermata; class Holothuroidea; order Dendrochirotida; family Sclerodactylidae; genus Eupentacta; species Eupentacta quinquesemita. Next base: position 823 of record JAUOBX010075740.1, read on the forward strand.
CCATAGCTCGTCCACGATCAACACAGCAAGGGTTCCACGATGAGCCTACAGTGGCTTACTGAACCTGTAGCATTCAAATCAACGAGGAGTATCCAGGTCAGCTCCCGTGCCTTATCTAGGTTCCATGCTCTGAGAAGAACGAGCTGGAGGCATACTCTGTAGCTTAGCTGTGGGTGCTCATGGTCCTGGAACCTCTGTCCTAGCTTACCTGCTCTTAAATGTCCAGACTATGAGGCCAGTGCTGCCTGGAGTGCAGTTTCATTCCCTACTGCTCACACCAGGTACTCATCACGGCCAAGTGCGGTGAGACGCATCGGCAGCCAGAATTACCTGGCGCGATGAATGGTAGCTAAAGTTTGCGACCAGTCAAACCTCCCGAATACTTTGGTTACCTGACATGCCGATTTGGTTCTTCCTGTCTAGAGAAGAAACCAACACACTCCACCCAAGACTCATGCTTCACCCTGCATGTATCCCATAAGAAAATCTTCAATATCCTCCTGTTGGTGAGGTGGCAGCCGAAAGTAGTGCCTAGACAACAGTGACAAAGTCCCCTGTTCTGGAGCTTGGTATGAACATTTGGTACCAAATTTCCATGTCACCTCTATCTCTTGTGTGGTAAGGTTAATGCACCTGGGACATAATACTCACATATGTTCAATGGGGATGTTATATGTGCCATGACAGTACAAGTTTTGAACTGCCATGAATAAACATGTTCCATAGTTCCATGATCTGGAGTTTATCCAAGGATAGTAATGATATTTATGATAGTGAATATTAGACGCTGGTAATTGCCGGAAGGGGCTTCTGGCGCCATACAAGAACAACCAAGTTTCAAAATTATATTGTCATGCTATTTATTATCCTAATTGATAATTTTCCCCCTGTTTGTCCCTTTTAGCAATCTTCCCACCATTAGTGGACTCCCTCTTCTCTGTTGCGACACTGACGGTTCCCCAATCTGCTGCTAACTCCAAAGTTGGCTTTCTGCAGACGAATGTTGGCATTGAAGAAGGTAGGAGAATATTCATTTTCCCCAAAGAACATTAGATAAACAAATGTGTACACATTTATATACCTGCATTTTATTGTATTTCGTTTTCTGTCTGTCCATCTGTCCAGTTTGTAAACTTTCGCTGTTTACTGCGAAAGGGTTGATCAATGATCTGAGTTGGCCTTCTGAACCCTGGACATTTATTTGGACAAGGTTCAGGTTGTGTGAAAAACTCCAATATGCTACTTCTCCTTCGAAGAACAATTCATTGAACTTGGGTCATAATGTTCTCTGAGCAGTATTTTTCATAGCTCATCCCTTGCCTAGTATGTACTATGTAATCGATAATGTAAAACGGTTAAGTCGAATCCAATAGTTTTCTGTGAATATTAGATGAACTTGGACATTATATTAATTGGCCACTGACTAATTAAGGACAGGGTCATCTTAGTTAATTTCAGTTAATTGTACACTTCAAGCTCCTCGATGAACCATTGGTCCTCTAGTTCACGCATTTATCATTGAATACGAACATTACATTTCATTTGCAGCAATCCCCTCATATACTCTTTTCTCTGAACAGATCTTTATCAAGTAATGGTCCAACTAGATCGGATTGGTTCCTATGGCTCGGTAGTAGTCAGCTGGCAGACAGGCTACCCAGCAGGCTCACTCCCCATTGGTTATATGGAGGGTGTTATCACACCTAGCAGTGGTGTGACTAGATTCAGCCATGGTCAGACACAGAGACCAGTCATTGTTCTTGTGAGTATCATTGTCATATGTTTGTACATTGGTTGGAGTCAGTTACTGTGCCATCGGCACTCTTGTTTGGTGATAGTTATGATACTTCAAACGCTGATTACTTGATTTAGGAGTATCGGATTGAGATGGGGTTCGGACCAATATATTCAGTACTAGAGCCTGCAGTATCCCTCTGATCCAGCTGCACCATTCCCAGTCACTCTAGGTAATTACACTATCAGTGATTGGTTTTGTTTGTTTCAATATATTTTCTCCATTCAAGTTTCAGGTGATCCATTTTACTATCATTTCTTCCACTTCTAGAATGTTAAATAGCTCATGGCTATATGAGCACACGATATTAGTATTATCAAATCTGCGACCATTTCACTTACAGCTGAAGCCAGTGTCTTCGCAGGAACTGTTTGCCCTGCACATCACATCAGTCCCCTCCCCCTCTGACGGTGGCGCCAGACTCGACCAGGATCGATCTCTTATTGAAATAGCGCCCTCAGGCCTAATCAGCATTGACCAGCAGTCCAGGAACTTACTCATCGAGGAGGCTGCTGGAGAGGTGAGTAACAATGAACATGCTGGTAAAAAATTTGCAATGGAAGATGTTCTGAACTGGGTTTGGTTATCACTGGGTTTGGTTATCACTTATTATAGCCTATTATTCTAGTTTGTCATGTGTACTCCTCTTTATAAATATGCTATATTTATACTGGTTTTAATAAAAAAGAAATGAAGAACCTAAATTTGATAGAAACTGCATTGTGACACTCCTCTTCCCAGTGTTAGCGCTAATTAGGTGTGGGATAGCCACATTCTGACTATTTTTCTTAGAATCTCCCTCAAAAATTATTGGTGAGAGGGGTATAAAACCTCTCGATCGATCAAATAGCAGCTCTATTCGATTCTAGTAATCCCTCTCAAAAAATTCTAAACGAGGTCAATCCCTCCCTGACTTGATTCCCCAGGGCTAACACTGCCTCTTCCCCAAGTTAATTTATGCCAAGAAAATAGCACAACTTGGGATCTTTTGCATTTGCTCAGCAGTGGCAGTGATCACACAGATATTGAGGAATGAGGACGAGGATTACTACCAGGCACTATTCTGCACAATGTGATACTTGATGATAAACTCCAGTCCAACAACAACTGATCATTGAAAGCTATCCAATCTGCAGAGGGGTGGTGAAGGTCTATTACCAGACCATAGCTGGTACTGCTACACTAGGGTTACATGGTGACCCTGTCTATCATTCTCTACCACAGCATAGCTGGTACTGCATCACTATGGTTACATGATGACCCTGTTTATCATTCATCCCACACAGGTTACTTTTACCATTGATAGACAGCTTGGTACCAGAGGGGTGGTGAGGGTCAACTATCAGACCATAGCTGGTACTGCTACACCGGGGCAGGACTATATAGAGGTACTGGGCGGTGCAGTCACAATGACGGACGGTCAGCAGACAGCTGCAATCACTATACGACTCTTGGCTGGAGATATGCCTGAGCTGGAGGAGTCATTCTCAGTGGAGATAACATCAGTACAGAGGCTGGATGATAGTGAAGGTAGGCACTGTGGCATTGACCATGAGAATATATCATGAGAATGAGGAGATATTCTCTGCAGCAGGTCAATAACTGCATCATGAATGGATTTTGCAGGTTATTTCTTCTTTCCTAATTTCATGTCAGTAGTGTGGTGGCCTGGTGAATGTAGCAGTAATGAATCTCGTAATGCTGAGGTTGTGAGTTCGAGTCCATATTGGATCCTTTGGCAATTTTGCCATCTTCCTGTGTGTAAGGCGAGTGAGAGGTGTCCAGGTGAAGAGTGCTGTGCTATTTGCTGATTCGCATAAATTTGATCTTCCATCAACACTTGAATTCCAGAATTTATTGATATGTATTTTTGAGAGGACAGTGTATGTATGTATGTATGTAATGTATACAATGATCCTCCCATATAGGAGCTCGCACAATACTGCTCGAGGGGTTTAACGTGCACATACGCACAGGTTTAAGGTCCATGATTATGGGATAGCAGATATATTGGACTGCAACCCAGAAAATTGGACAACAAACCCAGGTCTCGAACCCAGGACCTCATGATTGGAAGACGCAGGTTTTACCATCTGGTTTTTAGACCATATACTCATGTGCACAGCAGAGATGTGACGCTCTAATTTATCTGTCAAAACTTCACTTCAGCAGCCTTGGCAAAACTGTTGTCAGGCTCAGAGGATTCAATAAGACAATGGAATAGCTCTAGTTATCAGGCTGCTATACCCTGTGACCCACTCAGCATGAAGAGAGTTATGCAGGGTTGCAGTTGCAGTCATTTCCTCACGAGTAAAGGTAAATATTCCCCTTCGTATTGTGTATCATCTCCAGGCTTATGTTCTGTTTCCTCGATCTATCCAGGAGATACTTGGATATTTGTTGTTTTTTATGTAACATTCTAGCAACTAGTTGTGGTTTGCTTCCCAACTTACTTTGAGGATTCCCTATTTTGTTGCAGCAACTCCACCACTGCTGAGTAATTCCTATAGTGTCGCCATGGTGACCATAGAAGCCAACAACGATCCGTTTGGTGTACTGAGCATCGCTCCCAGACTAGTGGAGACAACAGAGAGTGAAGGGATCTGTAAGCTACTGGAGCTCACAATAACCAGATCAGGTAAAGAGGGGTGTTAGTCATTGGATGAGGGGGGAGGGGAGGGGAGGGGGGGGAGTAATCATAGAACCCTTCCCAATATACTTGGTGTTCTGAGCATCGCTCCCAGACTAGTGGAGACAATAGAGAGTGAGTGAAGGAATCTGTAAGCTAATGGAGCTCACAATAGCCAGATCAGGTAAAGAGGGGTGTTAGCCATTGGAGGGGGGGGGGGAATAATAATAGAACTCTTTCCAATATACTTGGAGTTCTGAGCATCGCTCCCAGACTAGTGGAGACAACAGAGAGTGGAGGAATCTGTAAGCTACTGGAGCTCACAATAACCAGATCAGGTAGGGATGGGTTTTAGGTTTTGGAGGAGGATCTCCACATCATCTTAGACACCAATGAGACCACATTTGGTGTACTCAGCATCACTCCCAGACTAGTAGAGACAACAGAGAGTGAAGGAATTTGTAAGCTACTGGAGCTCACAATAACCAGGTCAGGTAGAGAGAGGTGTTATTGGGAGAGGGGGGATCCGAGATATGTAATCTTGGAAGCCAACAACGATCTGTTTGGTGTACTGAGCATCACTCCCAGATTAGTGGAGACAATAGAGAGTGAAGGAATCTGTAATATACTGGAGCTCACTATAATTAGATCGGATATGGAGAGATTTCAGGTGTTAAATTGAGGGGGGGGGATCACAGGATCCAATAACAATATATTTGTTGTGCCAAGCATCTCTCCATCATTGATAGATAAGACATCTGTAAGCTGCTGGAGCTCACTATACCTGGGCAGGTCATATAAGAAGGTCTCAGAAAAAGGGAGCTTCTGATTTTGAGGTGGAACAAAAGGTTACGAATACTTTGTGTGTACCCAATATAGATCACAGACAAGTTTCCCACTGGCCAAATGTGGAAGAAGTTCTCCTCTTCACTTTAGTTGTCTCCTATGTCAAACATCTATTGACTGATTCTAACTGTCCCAAACCTGCAGGGAGGCGGGTGCATATGATATACTTTAAAACTAAGATGGTTGCCCACTTGCCCCACATCCAACTGACAAGGATGCTAAGAGGCAGTACAGCAGGAGCTAGAATTGTACATGCTCCCCTCCTCTTTCTGAACACTATTAGATATTAGAAGGTGGGGATTTGAGATTTGCAAGAATCTACCCACTTCCCAGCACACTGCACTGTGCATAGCAATGCCCCATTAATGCCTCGTCTCTGGTTAGCAGATTTTCCATTTATCCTGGTCACTCCTTCATTGAATAACATGCTGGAATATTCATATCATTTTCAGCAATTACAAACACATTGTCCACCCATGTAGATGGCATGATTATGCTTTTTATGATGCATCATTCATTTCTTACTGGTAGGACTTTGGTAAATTTGGCCACATTACAATATATTTTATCACCTCGAATTGCCCCTGTCATTATGTTATTTTTTCATTGTTACTTCTCTTCCGTTAGGCGGTCTGTCTGGTGAGATATCCCTGGTAATACGAACCGTTGGTGGAGGTGAACCCTGGGAGACTGATGCCCTCAGTCAGTATGCTAATGAGACTGGTACAATCAGTGCTGCCCTCTCTACAGGACATAGCTTACCAAGGGCTACTGTAGGATTGGATTATCTCATCCTAGAAGAGACTATTATATTCAGGGTAAGAATTGGGTACCATCATTCTGCATGAATAATAATCCTGAGCTTTGAATGGTGGAAGCGTGAAAGTGGGGATGGCCGAAGATGACTTTGAAGTGGCAGGTGGGAGAGAAGGTTGGCTCAATCGAGAAGGAGGATGCCATGAATTTAGAGAGATGGCGGGAGGGTGTGAGGCCACACTTAGCTGTTAGCGTAAGGTGGATCCGGCGACCCCCGTGATCGTAGGATGAAACAATTAAAACTGGGTGTAGGGAGATGTGTATATGTAAGGGTGATGAATCAATGTAGATATATGCATGATGCTCTGTACAAGCAATAAAGTATGGGATAACTTGAACCCCACAACTGAGAAAAAGCCGGTGGGCACCATTTCAGAATGTGAAAATTCAATCTGAAATACTAGTCACTATATTCGGTACCATTTCTTGAAAGGCTTGTTTAACCAGTATGTAGCGCTTTTGGGGAGGGTGCTACATGAATATAGTACATAGTAATAATAATAACCTAGCTGTGACTGTGTTCGTCCTCTTCCTCAGGCGAATGATGATACTGACCGAGTACGGCTGAGCGTCTGTGATGACGCAACACCAGAGCCAGATGAGCTGTTCTATGTGTACATCGCTGAGGTAACTGGGGGTGCTAGAGTGGCTGGATCGGGGGATCAGGATTTGAGAGTAAGTATCTTGGGATGTAGCAGCACTCAACTTAAGGTCATGCCATGAAGTGGTTTGGTTCTATCCAGCCACTGCGAATGACTCTCCCCCACTAGCTTTTGAAACCAGTGACGCTGTTATGCTTCTGTCACAGGCATGCAATAGATTGTGATAGACTCCCTCATTTAGTTCAACCCCCAATCCAAGCTACCTTCACCACCAGCCTCCATCTTCTGTTTCTCTTTTATAAAACTCCACAAATGTCAAATTTATAATGATACCAAGGGTCTCAACTGTCCCTAACTATTGTTGTTCATTTTTTGCAGGGTTACTCTGAGGTTATTATCCTCGGAAACGATAACTACAATGGTATAGTTGGATTCAGTGATAGCGCCCTCTATGTATCGGTTAGTGAAGACGATGGTCCCACTGTTACGCTGACGATCGACCGAGGAGATGCATTCTTTGGTTCCCTCATGGTAAGCCATCCTTCCTGTTAGTTATACAGTCATCATGTCATGTCTCTGTGCTCAGAGTAATTTGTCTGATTTTCTCTATGATATCACTTCATATCTATATTTACTGAGGGTATCCATTCTTCGATACCCTCATGGTAAGCCATCCCTCCTGTTAGATGCAGCTGCAGCTCTGCAGATATGCAGTCGTCATGTCATGTCTTTGTGTTTTGTGTTATCCGTCTGATTATCTCTATGCGATCACTCGATATCTATATTTACTGAGGGGATCCATTCTTCGCTTTCCTCCTGTTGGATATAGCTGCAGCTGAGCAGGTTATGCAGTCATCATGTCATGTCTTTGTGTTTGGTGTCATTTGTATGTTTTTCTCTATGAGATCACTTCATATCTATATTTACTGAGGGGATCCCTTCTTCGATTCCCTCATGGTAAGCCATCCCTCCTGTTAGTTATAGCTGCAGCTAAGCAGGTTATTCAGTCATTGTGTCATGTCTTTGTGTTATTTGTCTGATTTTCTCTATGCGATCACTTCATATTTATATTCACTGAGAGGATGCATTCTTTGATTCCCTCATGTTAAGTAATTTCTTCAGTTCAGATATAGCTGCAGCTAAGCAGGTTATGCAGTTGTCATGTCTTTGTTTTTGGTATAAACTGTCTGATTAAAAAAAAAACAATTATAAAAAATCACTTAGGTTGCATTCCATGATTCCCTCATGATAAGTAATACCCCCCTCCCTGTGGACATAGCTGCAGCCTAGCCGGTCATCCAGTCTTGTGTCCGATGACACTAAAGCATGTACGTTGCGAAATTGAATGTTACAGAACAAGTGTGATTCCCTATTTGACTTGTATTTTGAATGAGTTATGATGTTCAACAATATTTTCGTCTGTATAATGTGTATATATATATTTATATATATATATATATATATATATATTTGATTCATTGAGATGCAGTCTTTGATTCCCTCATGGCAAGTAGTTCATACGTTCAGGTCTAACTGCGGCTTATGTAGTCTTTGTTTTGTATATTTATCCTATTTCTGATTCCTGTTTTGCCTCATCAAGATGATGGCCAGAGCTCTGAGCTTACTGATGCAAATGGCCTTGGTTTGTGTTGTTATCCGTCTGATTTGATTTCCTTTATTATAAGAGATCACTCCAGATTCCTCTGTTTCAGGTTGAATGGAGAGCAGCATACAGTGCTCTCGCAGATGCTAATCAAGATGATGGTTTGAGCTCCCAGCTCACTGCTACAGAGGGCGTTGTTCAATGCCCTGCTGGGATACGAATCTGTGACCTTCATGTGACCCTGATTGATGACCTGGTAAGTAACCTCCTGATCCCTTGTTAACGGGTTTTGGTTGATCTTTCATCAAAATTGCTCAGTGTTGTCATTATCTAGCCTAGGGTTTTCCAAAAATATATGAAAATGGTCGGTTTTGTCTTTTTTGTGGGAATATGCAAATGCTCCTTCTCCAACAGGGCAACTTGGGTTTTCTCGATTGAACATCACCTAGCTGATGGGGCCAGTTTTGATCATATGTGCAACTTAATGTTCATGATTAGGGGATACAGAAGAGTTTGGTGCAACCTTGAAAACTGGAAAACAATATGTATCATCATTTATCAGTGGTTACTAAATGAGAGCATCCAATGATGTCAGGAAAGACAATGACAGGTACCAGTGAGAATCACCTTTCTGAATTTGCAGTTGCTGATCATATACAGTATTGGTATTAGCTTCTCTATAGTTTCATATTAAAAAAATCTCTACTCAGTTATAGTAACGAGCAAAGTCCCCCGGAATGGCTGCTTATGAACACTGCTTCAGATGAATGCTGATACAAAGTTACCAGATGTGGTGCAACAAAACATATTCAATCAGCCTGACTGGGTTTAGGATCATGACAGTGAATCATGATGGGCATAATTTAGCCATCACAAATTTTATTGGGTTAAAATTCTGTGCAGTTCTCATGTTTATTCGGTGCACCGAGCTAAACCTAAAGCTAGGATAATTATTGCACCCTTGGTACTGTTGTCTCAATTAGAAGAAAATCTCTGCTATCTCAAATAGAGCATAGTTTCGCCTTACACAGATATTTGAATTTGTTTTAATTCCAGGAGCCTGAATTTGCCCAATCCTTCGCCGTTGAACTGTCATCAGTAGGACCGGGAGCCAGTCTAGACCCATCCCACAGAGTTGCTAATGTCACCATGGAAGACAGTGACTATCCTTATGGTCTGTTTGGGTTCAGTCTCACCACAAGGTATGTTTATGTGTAGTATCTAACTGGGCCCTGTCTCACAGAGAGTCACAATCTATCTAAAGATCAATGATGCAATGTAAGATTAATAGATTATTCTATTGATTGTACTTCTCTGTAAGACATGGCTCAGGTATGACAGGGTTTTCAGCCAGTCTGACTGTGTCGGACAGGGTGTCTTATCAATGGCTCTAACTAACCCTGTCAGCTATTTTGCGTTATTATTTCATTCGACTGGTACAGGCATCCAAATAAATAGAAATTTGTAGCGTGCACGTATCCATCTGTAAGAGTGCTCAAGGCGCAGAAGAGGAAAGGGAGGAAATATTATAAGTGTTAATTGACATTACAAGATAAATCGATGCAGCTATCACCTCACTACAAGTGACAACATTTTAGCTACTGTCATTTCCATTTAGCTATAGATTACTTGTGCACTACAGGGGATATAATTCTAGCTACTGATATTTCCTTTTCCAGGGGACAATCTCTTGATCGCCTTGAGCAGTCGCTAACACTTTATATTGAGCGCTATGGAGGGCGGAGCCTGGAATCATCGGTTTCCTGGGAGACAAACACCCTGTCATCACCAGAGAAACTTGGAGGAGTGACAACCTTCCCTGCCTCTCCGGGTATTGACTTCACCAGGTCCTCGGGAACAGTACGGTTCACCCCTACACAGGTGGGTATCACTATTATAATATTAACGATAGATAAAATTCATGTAGCGCTTATTCCAAAGGAGGCTGTAGGTTCCTCTTTTTCATGTGTGGGGAGTGCACTTTAGAATAATTCACATCCGTCTCTTGGATGAGGAGGATAAATGGTGTTCCAGCAAGAGAAGGTATCTAACAGGCTCGTATGGATACCCTGTGTTTCCCAGTGTCTCAGTTTACTAATATGGTATAAGGAGTGATAATTAATTGATGTCACTTCCCACAGAAAGAATAACTCGGAATATTCAGACTCCTGGTCAAGTCAATTTCGGTATAATATTTGTTTGTGTTAACCACCTAGCTCCAGATCGAGTTTGAACGTCCCAACATCTAACCTTTCTGATTCCACCAGAGGCATTGTACATGTAGTATTTGGAAGTTTAGCTAATTCGAGCTTATGAAAATAAAAACTTGACTTGATGGTGATTTCCATGGTGATCACGTGAACCCAGTGGAAACAGTGCAATTGTTTACTTAATATATATGCTAGTTCTTTAGACATCCTGGCTAGCACCATTGATCTTTAAATAATCTTGTCAGTAGGGAAAAATACTACTTATTTAATTCATTCTTCTGTGTGAAGTCCAACATGAAACAAGTAATGAAATTTATTCCGAAGTTTGTAGAGATTTGAATAACTTTGTGCAATTCATCTTCATTGTCTATTTCTTGTTAATAACAGAGGAGGACTAGTGTACAGATCAGCTTACCATCTAAGAGTGATGAAGAAGCGTACTCTCCTGAAGACTATCCTAAACAGTTTATTGTGGAACTGTTCGCTGCCACCAATGGTGCAAGGTGAGATCATAGGAGTATTTGTGAGTGTTCAGTTACAGAGGAGGATTAGTGTACAGATCAGCTTACCATCTAAGAGTGATGAAGAAGCATACTCTCCTGAAGACTATAATCCTAAACAGTTTATTGTAGAACTGTTTGGTGCTACCAATAGTGCAAGGTGAGATCATGGGAGTGTTTGTGAGTGTTCAGTTACAGAGGATTAGTGTACAGATCAGCTTACTATCTAGGAGTATATTGAGGAAGCATACTCTCCTGAAGACTATCCTAAACAGTTTATTGTAGAACTGGTCGGTGCCACCAATTGTGCAAGGTGAGTTTATAGGAGTATTTAGATATGTTCAATTGATTAACCAACCTTGGTTGAGTTTGAGTACACTTCTCCTCGTATGCTCGTGGTAATGTGCCCCACGTTTTTAACGTTTTTTTAACTAATTAGTTTGCATATAGTTACCTGAATTTTGAAATCTAATTATTTCCTTGCTCATCGTGTTCTGCAAGAAGGTTTATGCATGGTTTTGAATAAATGAAGGCGTTGACATCTCACTCAGGGATTGACTCCAAATAGGTCATAACAAAGTTTTGGAAGATCACTCCATACATGTTCTTCAAGGCAGTTATTATTAGTGTCTTTGAGAAATTTCTGCAGATTCTTCAACCTCGATTCTCTTCATCTTCATTTTATTTGCCAGCATTGACCCAGAGATTGGTGTAGCTTCTGTTATCATCACTGACGGTGATCTCAGTAATCTCGTATGGGATCAGTGGCTACAGACTGGTACTCTACTCAATGGTGGAGATGAACAAATACAAAAGTGAGTTGGTATTTTAACACTGTATCGCATAGTTTTCTTGTTGGATGTGTGATATTGACTAGATAGGCATACAACCTACTATCATGATATGAATATCTTATTGTGTCTCAGTGATTTTGTATGGGATCAGTGGCTACAGACTGGTACTCTACTCAATGGTGGAGATGAACAAATACAAAAGTGAGTTGGTATTTATTTATATAACACTGTATTTTGCAGTGCTCTTGTTTGGTCATGACGTGGTATTAGCAATTCAAGTACTAGCGTTCTTATTGTTCCTTTTTGGCACAACTGGAACAATACCCCAGTAAAAGATTTCTGTTGATAATTTGTATTTCAAAAGAATATTAATCAATCACTACGCTACTTCTAGGGAATAAAAAATGTTGGGTATGGTGGACTGGTTGGTTTAGGCATCGGGCCCTTGCAGCTAATAGGTTATAAGTTGGGCCCATGGGCAATGAATGAGGAATATGCATGTTGCCTTCTTCCTTCTGAATGCAATTAGCCTCTTCTTTATATGCAGACATGCCACAAAGGCATTCCCTC
>JAUOBX010075962.1:0-13181 GCA_032360705.1 Eupentacta quinquesemita
GATAGATAGATAGATAGATAGAGTGACAGTCCCATTACAATAGCTCAACCAGCTTAGCTGGTTTGAGCTAAAAACACAATCACGACAGATCGTAAAATGCGCGACAGGGACCCAGCATGCACAATTTCTACGCTATTTGCGCAAAACCCCAGTGCCTACACTATAACTAGTGAACGAAAAGGTGCAGAGACTTCATACTCAGTATGTAGATTGGCCATATAGAGAACATGATCCCTGTTGATTCTTCGTCTGGTCCAAGGTGATTGTTACTGTGTTGATTTTATTCAGCAACAAGGTAAGGAATCACTATGCATTTGTGAAAATATGCAAGATGTTTCTCCCACAGTCCAAATTGGATGATCATGAAAGTTGGCAAGTATTATCAGGGAATAATGCTACACATGGGGTGTTTAGGGATTAAGTTTGATAGTCATGAATAGAACAATGCACCCACTCATGTGCATTGCACTGATGCAACACTTACAATGATGACATTAACAGGTGAGCTCCTGTGCCACTGGCATTCTCATTCATCATCGGCCTGAAGTAGGGATGCATGCATTAACCCTCAGCTATGCTTTATCCTGTGGTTATAGACACGGTAGAGCATTGATTAACCCCCAATTATTTTGTTTACTTCCATCACTAGAAATGGGAGCAGTCGAATGGTGAACGGATGTTGCGTCTCCGTGGGTCCAACCTCTGCATAGACAGTCATATGGTGAAGGAGTCTGGCATAGCTGTGGAGAACTGTGACACTAAGGGACTGACACAGCATTGGAAATTCAGCATGTCCAATATATCATAGGGTGAAGAACCAATGGGTCACCCTCCAACCCCTGACAATGAGCAATACTGCACCATCCGGGCCAACTTACAGGTACTACTTCATATAATGGAAAGCACTCCACACCAGATCTTATGCTACGAGGATGGGGTATTCCATGAATGTGAGGTGACAAATCAATGAGTAACAACCAATACGGGCAGTCAAGCAACACAAAGAAGGTGAAGAATGTTCTGGGCAGTAGACACTGACTAATGCACAGTGAACCAGGACCAGTCTCAAGACCACCAAGAAGTTTGAGCAAGGATGGACAATTCCCTCAGGAGGAGACTTCTATGGCATGTCCCACCAGGCTAATGACCACCTTAGTATTGCTCGTTTGCTGACCCGTGGTAGGGGGTATAATGTCCCAGGAGAATGTCTTGTCTCAAGTTTGAGGCCATCATTCCAAAAGTGTACAAACTCAATATTGGCTAGTAGTCACTGTCTCAACTACAATCCTGAATATGAAACTGCTGTCACTGTCATGTCAGTGGGAATAGTTTGAGAGAAATTCTTCGAAAAATATATATATTAGCCCACCCTCCCCCAACCCATCATTACGAATGGTTTACTATACTGCCACTTCAGGCTACTATCATAATATAATTGATAAAATAATATATTGCAACAGCAATATTCTGATATTCATTATCAACTAATGACCAGGTGTAGGACAGAGATGAGCAGAAAGCGTTTTCGGTTATAGTGGGCCCTCTATAGGGAATTCTCCTCTGCCAGAAACGTGCAGTATCAAGGACCTATCTAAATTCAAATCCAGTGTTAAGACTGTTAACTTCAAATTGGCTTCCAGTAAATATTTGTAGGTGTTTGTACAGCACAAATGAGTATCTTTTGATTTCTGCGCTTCATGAGTTCTCTAAAAACTGGCTAATCATCATATCCCCACTTCGGGGATATTATGGGTTTACCTTCGCCGTGTCCGCCGCGTCCGCCGGAAGTTTTTTGTGTTAGCGCAATAACTCTCTAACGCTCCGTCCGATTGATTCCAAACTTGGTACACATGTTCGACCCATGGAAATCTTGGATGGGTTCGAAAGTAGGCGTCGCTGCATGACTGCTTAAGCCCGATTAGGACAAAACTTGGTCGATGTGGACTACATTCGGTCCCAAAAAACATGGCAGTAATTTCAAGGTCACCAGAGGTCAAATTTGCGTAATTTTTGCAACTTGGTTGGATTCACATGAAACTTGGTGGATGTGGACTTTATTTGGTCACGAAAAACATGGCGATAATTTCAAGGTCATCGGAGGTCAAATTTGCATAATTTATGCGGTTTTCCCAACTGTCTCGGTTTTGGAAGAAACTTGGTGGATGTGGAATATGATTGGTCCTGAACATCATGAAGGTCATTTCAAGGTCATTGGAGGTCCAATTTGCACGAATTAAGCGGTTTTCCTAACTTCGTTGGATTTGAACCAAACTCGATAGATTTGGCCTTCATTTGGTTCCAGAAAACATGGAGGTCATTTTAAGGTCACCAAATGTCAAATTTGCACTGATTGCTCTAAGGTGGGGATATTACATGTTGGCGGTTTACCTGCCGGCGGTTGTCTAGTTTCATATCACATTCATCATTGTTCCATATGACATAAACAATGATTCCAATTTGATTGAAAAAATATATTGGATTTGCATACCCTAAAATAAGGCAATAGTGACTGCTGCATTTACTGACACCCTTTCACTAGCTCATATCAAAATTGTCAGCATGAGACAGCTTTGTTGGTGTTTTCAATCATGTCATCTATCTGAGGCATCAGGTCATGCCTATTCTTGACTGCTACAGGTCCAGGAAGCCACTGATACACATCGAGGAGGAACCCTGGCCGTGTTGAGCGTGGATGAGCACTGGCTGTAACTCGCCTTCTCTTTTCGACTAGAGCCCGGATGTTATCGAGGCAGGGGTGTACAGTAACCAATTCCAACCTGCTCTCGGGACTGTCATTTTAAGCACCTATCCGACCGACGACAAGTGAGCCCCAGGATTTAACCACTTTCCCAGATCCTGGAGGAGCAAAAGCTTTTTGCTATAGCTTTTTTTCAATTCTGTATTACTGTATTATTATTTAAGTTCAATCACTGTAACTGCGAACAGCTGACCGACAAGACTTATTGCAACTAACCGACAACAATCCCCATAAATACCAAGCCAACTGTGCCAAAGAAGAGCCTAGACACCGAGACCCCGCCAGTCGTTACTGTGAGTACAGCCACCCCTGGAGAGAAATGCCCGATGGTGAATGTGGTAATTGAACCCGAAATGAACCGGACCCATCGTATTGCCAAGCGTCACTGATACCGCTCGACCACTCTTCCGCTCAATAAGCCAGATCATGGTTATCAATGTTATGCTCACAGCAGCTAAACCCAATGAAACGTTCGGGAACGGACAACATTTCACACATAATCTCATCCTTGTTGGGAATTATGTAATTTCACCCACAATGAAGAGAATACCTTACCATTCCAGTGTAATCATGCTATGTATCTAGTTTGCTGTGTCTCTGAAAGTGTCCAATTTACACAAAGGCTATCATTCCATATTGTACTGGTTATGATCAAGGCTACATTGTTTTTGCTCGCATGGGCTCTATGACACTGTATCGCCTTGTCTCATTCATTTGCACAGTTATTCCCAACAACTCACCTAGCCAGAGCTATCACCCCAATGAATGAAGTGTTTGTGATCATTGTTTGCTGATGACCAGAGTACATGCTAGTTGTAGGATCACCTCTCCTAATTGCTCAGTTAACCCTCCAAACTGGGCACAACAGCACACATTTTAGATGAAGACATTTTCGAATACTCTGTTATTTTGCACTTTCATATTCAGGAAAACCAAAATTCCTCCGAAGATGTTGTCCCATGTTTTTTTTTATAACTCCTACAATTATCCTGCCAAACCTATACATAACTTTCTAACATTCTATGCCATCATAGTAGTAATTTACTTTCAAAATGTTTCCCGAGTCTTGGTTCATAGTACTTTCAGATCCCAATAACACTTTTCTTTTGTTATTATTCACACAATGATCAGGTCATGGCTATTGCTGCTCTGAATGCCTCACAACAGGTACCAGATTGTGAGTAGTCAGAGGCTTCTAAACGTACCTCGGGAGACTAGAAAATATGATAGCATGCAGTCACTGCTGCACAATAATCAATCTAATAGCCGAATCTCACTTCTGACTAGTAATTCCTCCCCCACCCAAAAACTATATTTATTCAACCAAATCTATTCTTGTCAAATCTGTTGGAGGAAAATGAATCAAACAAAGAGTGGACATACTTGGCTGCAAATCCCGGTGACTGACTATTCTCTAATGTGTGAAGAAGCACAAATTCAATTTTTGGCTGTCCTTGCTAACTATACAAAGTACACACTTTATTGGGGCTTTTGCTGATACTTCTCTCATGCCTGAGGAATTCAGGAAGACACTCAGATATCATGTGTCACCTTTCTCAGTTTCTTGTGGACACGAGTTCTCTCAAACTGTAAGGCCTAACTGCCAGTAGCAAAATCCTCCATTGTTGTTCTTTTGGCAGTTGTTGTAAATAGTGGTATGGATAATTCCCAAGCATAACAGTAATTTTATCCAGGGGCAGCATTTATCCATTCGATTATGAAACATTCACAGTGAAGCATGCATGCATACTGGAGGACATTTTGCATAATCTCAGCAAATTTCTGTTCAAAACGTTTGTCTGATATGGAACTCTGTGAGTATGTTTCCTCTCTTGGTATTCTGACATTTTTGTCACCCCATTGTAGATAGTGATTGTATATCTGTAATGAAGCATATTCCCAATAATAGTAACTCATAAAATAAACATGAGTAGAACTTAGTGGGTCCAATTGAAAAACACTGATCCCTCATGTGAAATAATTAGTCTGTGAAAGTTATTCAAATTTGTCAACTGATGATTTGTTCGCTTTGACCATCGTTCAACAACTCTGTGTGGCACGTTGCTGGTGATTTGCTATGATATGGATGTGTCTATGCCAATACATTACAATGGGTGTAATAAATTAATATATTCAAGTGCTCATGCAATGTTTTAGGGACATAAAGTGTATGTAGGTTCCTAGCAAAGAATTCACCTGAATCAAAAGAATATTAGAAGTACATGTCGACTGAAATATATTGAGCTGTTTTGAGTGTATCAAATTGAAACCAAAGTATACCTTTTATTTTGTAGATAGTCAATGATTTAAGATGGTTTGTGTAATTGTTTTTATCTGTCACTAATTCATGTGGTGGTATGAGTGAGTATGTTTTATAAGTAAAAATAGTCTATGCTTGGAAGTTTAAGAGTACTCTCAATTACTACATTCAGTTTTCCTCAATTTTGTAGAAAATGTGCTAAATTTCGATCAAATGGTACTGATCTTACATAATGTCAGTTTCAATAATATTCACCTAAATAAGTTCATCAAACGAAGAATTAGTAGCTCATCCTAGATACAACATCATTTGATTTCAAAATAGACAGCTTCATTTGAAATATATTCCTAGTGTAACATTAAATGGGCTATATTTGAGAAAATAAAATATTGCCATTTTCATGTATCTGGGTTTGAATTTGTTAGAAACCATTAATGAATCCAATTTCCAATTATTATTTTGATTTAGGTAGGACAAAATGAGAACAGCCTTATATGCTTATGGTATCAGGCATCTCAGCATTGTGTTGGCTGCCATGACCGCCTATACATCTGAACCAGTTTTATCAAAACTTGAATGTATCTGCAAAAAACTGACAATGTATTCAACAGAAAATACCTAAAAACAGGTCTCACCATGTAGAAAACAGGTATGACTAGTATGTTGCGGTGTACCGGTGCACCGCAAACTGCCTGTGTTTTGAGGACACCGAAGCTGCCGGTTTTGAGGAACGGTGAGACGCATTGTACCGAGATTTTCGATGGACTGCTAACCACCGAAATCTTTCATCAAAACACTGACTATTAGGACAACCATCGAGGTAAATATACATCTCGTAGTGTCAATCAATAATTGTCTGCATCAGGGTTCCACCTTGAAATTCAATATGAATGGCGTTGGTAATGTGACCGCCAGATCACATAACCCGGAGATAAGCAAGGAAACATTGTCATTACAAAAATGTTACGGAGAGTTTCATGATGTCTTACACTACTCTCAGAGCCACCGAATGAGTTCCTGTTATGCTATTTTTAGACAACACTCAAATTCGGTGCACCGGTTCAAACCGGTGTTCGTTTCACCATTTCAGTGGGTGAGTGGATTCTATACACTGCAACACGCTAAGTATGACTTCTGAATCTGGGAGCTTCAATGCAGTAACTAAATTATAGAAATAGATATAGATATACTGACGGAAAACGGCCCACCAGAAGCAGGTTGGGTTTGGTTATACACCTGCATCGATACCATCTAGGCACTAGAAGAGAAGAGAAGGTGAGTTATCGCTGGTGCCCATCTGCAATGAACATGGACATCTTCATGAGCCTTCATTGGGAGTTTCTGATCCTGTAGCACTCAGAGGAATTCAGTTAATATGCAGCTACCACATCCTGCGAGTACATCTCTGGGGAATTGTTCATGTGTAATGCCATCATGCTGTTGGAAGCATCTTAGTGTAACACATGGATGGACTACCAGTCAAGGTGATATTTAACTGCTCTGTTTGGGGCACTCATGCAGATTATATAGGTTACATAAATCAAATGTCCACCAACTATGCTGTTACTATGTGGACCTCTTCTAGGTGAGGGTCAAACACCTATACACACACTCCCCTCATCAATTTGTCCTGTTACTATACTTGTTCCATTTACTCATTGACAGGTCCTCTAATCTGATATCAAATTCTATCAAATTCTATTGGTATCAATGTTCTTCAATATTGTGGTTGTGGTAACATTCGCCTTTTGTTTATTTACAACACCAAATAATAAATGTAATTAATAGTAGATGCTATATTTATTGGTATTCATTTGAAGGTATCAGTTTCACTTTCTTCACTTTCTGCATAAATGCCTTTATTATGTTTCAAATTTAATATGCCTCTGGTTTTTCATCCTAATCCTGCGTTCCTATATAAGTTCTATTTTGTTGTTATTTCATGAATGGTTTTGTATTATTGTGTTTGATTTGTGGAGAGAGATGTGAGTGCAATACTTAACAATAATGGTATGATGAGAGTGTTATGCTACATGGGTAACATGAATAATGTTATGATGAGAGTGTTATGCTACATGGGTAATGTTTGTAACATTGTGAGTAACAACATTATAATTGACAGGCACATTGACGTGATACAGTATCTAACATACAGTTCCAGGTTTGGTTCAGGGGATGAACATCAGGGTGTGGTGGTGATCGCTTTAAGGAATGATCGTAATGCCATTGTTATTGGCTGAGAAAACAAAGCTAATAGCTGAGGTATCCTGCTTTACGAAGATGTCATTAGAGCTCCTATATACAATAGAGAGCGAGGTACACTCCCTTCTGTTGCTGCTCAACACAGGGCCTAGAAAGTGAACAAATTGATGGAAAGAGTAGCTCATTTCATTAATTGTTGATGGCTAGTAACTGTAACTGTAACTGTAACTAGTAAGTGACATCATATCAGACATTTGTCACTATTGAATTCACAGCCTAAATCAAATAATTGTTGCTTTAGCTAAAGTTGTGCTTGTGTAGAGAAGATGTATCTATATCGTTGGACGGTTATTAGTCTATATAACCAAGGCGGCTCAACATGCCCAATAGCTCCGGCCTAATAGATAGCTCCTGAGACATACTACTGATTGGTGCCTGCTACATGATCACCAGGTCCCAGAGCTGGATTACTAATTAGGTGCAGAGCATATATGTACAATGTTCTTGTACATCCTATGACAGTATGCCTTCGCTTGACTCATTCTAGTTTTAAGCACAAACCAGTTAGGCTTCCTTTGGCCAATGTCAACCAAACTTGGAGACAATGTTCATCAAATGATGGTACATCTTTGACCTTTTGATGGTCAAAGGTCAAAGTTCATTGAAGGGGCATAATGAGCTGTTATGTCAAAACATGCAAAACGCTACTCCTCCTAGGAAGAACAGTAGATGTTCTCGAAATTGGGTGATAATGTTCCTTATGTTGTGCTGCCTAAAAGTTGTTCACAGATTTTAGATATGTACTCATTTCGCGACACGAGCGTCAAAATGGTGAAAAGTGCAATTTGATTTCTCTTAAAACCCTACTTCTCCCACAAGGAGCAATGAAACTCTTGGAATTGGAGTATGATCTTCCTAAAGTGTTGATCGTTATGTTTTGTCATTACAAAGGTTATTGGATTCTTTTGAAATTCTTCTCATATTCTTTGGGCTATGCTTCTTTAGTGCAAGTGGCCTTTTTGTTGGTTTTGACTAATTAAATGCTGATTAAATTCAATTAATTACACCAATGAGCCTCCCAAAGCAATCCTCATTGACATTTTTCTGAGAAAGACTTGTCCCAATACATAAGTCCATCACCACTCTATGAATCAAAGTTAATGAGCTCTCCCTGGAACAACTCTCCAGCAAGATGGCTATAAATCTGTCAGGAACTCCAGTCTGCTACAGTAGTTTGGGCCAACTACATTGGTGTTCGGTCAACTTGGATCAGAGTGTTTCCACTCCTCAAAGTTGAATGTTGTATACAAGGCAAACTCGGAACAGAATAACTGATCAGAAAATATTCACTGAAGGTAAAAAGTATGTGACATTAGATGTAGGGGCTCTGACCATGAAAAGCGGGAATTCATCAGAAGATCAATTGCAATAGATCACATCCTATAATCAATGGTTATGATATTAATATCCATTTGGATGATTTGGTCAATCTTTGGCCTGTTAAAAAGCATAATTTGCTTGTAGCTACCAAGGCAATGATTGCGCTATCCCCAAATAGAATAATAGAATAACAGCATTGACAAATATTTTTGACATACCTTGGGGCAACATTCAAAGAGATAATGCCACATTTTACTGAATTTTGCGATCAAATATTATGCACCCCTCTGAAAATTCAGTCATATAATGAACGAGCCAATATACTAGTCTCCATTTTCTCACCCTAGCCATGTGGTTGGGTGAACCATTGTGATCATGCATGTCTTTTTGTTCATCTACCGGTATTCATCTGTCCACAATTGTTACTCCTCCTACATGCTCTAATGGATGATGATGAAACTTGGTCACCATGATGAACAAGTGATGGCCATGAAGCATCTAGGGTGTTGACAAATTAGGGTCCAAGGTCATCTGTTAGGCCATTTTGTAAAGTTAGCTGTATGCTTCTCCTCGTGAGTTAGGATCAGATTATCATGAAAGTCAAAATTATCCGCTACATATGCTACATATAGCATCAGTAATTTAATGTCCAGGGTCATCTGATGGGCCATTCTGTGGAAATGTGTAAAATGCCTCCCCTCTCAGAGATTCTGAAAGTTGGTCATTATTATCGGGTACCAATGCTACATATGGAGTGTTCAGGGATCCAAGGTCTAATGTCATCTGATGTGCTATTTTGGGGAAATAATGTCAATTGCTTTTCCTTAGAGAGTTCAAAATGAAATATTCTTGGGAGTTGGTCAGTATGAATGGGTACCAAAGAGGAGAAATGCAAGTGTTCAGGGATTTAAAGTGAGGGGTCATCCATGGAATTTTTGATGAAACGGTCATTTCTAGTCAATATAAAAAAAAAAGCTTCTCCTACATATTGAGTTTGATGATCATGAAAGCTGGTCGGTACAATCATTGACCGATGTCACATAATGGGGTGTTCAGGCATTTGAGGTCAACAGTCATCTTGGGTCAATTTCAGTCATTCTGTGGAAAATTGTGGAATGCTCACAGTGTAAGGTTGGTCATTATAATCGTTAGAGACTGATGCTACATAGATATGAAACAGACACACAATGGTGCATTACCAAATCATATGTAAGGAAAACCCCACGTTTACGGCTGAATGAGACGATATAACGAATACCTCCTAGGCTCACGTGATAACTGCTGGAAAGTTGTATTGCAAATTATCACTTTCACAGAGTTTCCTCATAAAATGAAGGGTTGATTGATGAGTCATTACAGACCCAGGCAATAACATATCATGAATGTATGTTTATTTGATGTGTCATTATTCGTATTACTGAGAATTGTCAAGGTTAGTTCCATTCTGTCTCACTCACATGACTGAGTCGGGTCTTCTTGACTATACACATACCTGCCATTGGGGTAAAAGGCCCACCCCCATATTGGGGCAAAAAGCCCCCCTAGGCGTTCTACCCCAGGAGTGTAGGCCACTGTACAGACAATATATATATACCATTTTAGGCTGTCAGTTATTAAGATGTTAAATACATAGAAATACATAGAGGACATCGCAACTACAAAATATGTCATACAAGATCCATATAAAAACTGTTATACATGGGGTGAAGGGCCCACGTGGGCTTCTTACTTGAGAGTTGGGGTAAGCAGCCCACTTTTCAAATGTTATACTTTGGTCTACCAAAGCAACTTCGGCCAAATACTCGTGTTGGTATAATTTGACTTTCCATTGATGTGAACAGATATTAAAATATGCAGTACATGTGGCAGTTATGGGGTTCCAAAGTTGAGGGGGGCCTCTTACCCCAGTCTACCCTACTAGTTCACTGCAAATTTAATATTTGTCTGGTTTGAGCTACTGAACCATTGGTTCTCTAGTCATTTAGTTTATCTGACATCCAGTTGTTATACGGATACATCAAGAGTAGAGCCCAAAATGTTCTGCTTGTCGATTCTGATATTCTACTTCGTTTTGTTTTCCATAGACTTTTCCTATTGACTTTGTATATGAGGAAAATGTAATTTTACAATTTTTAAAACTACAAAGCAGAAACATTTGGGCCCTCTTCTGAAGTTCTGGTTAGAGGGATATTTCGGGTTATACATGTTCTTTGCCAGGTCCCTGTATCTCCCATTTTGGAGGTTGTAGGAAGTGATGAACCAATAAATCACTTTACATTGTGTCTTCGCTCATAATTTAGCTCAATAACGCACTAAAAATGTATGCGAATGTTATCCTGCTGAAGTGTGTAACTTTCCTTCCCTAGTGACAGACTTTCTATAGCTGTTGCCTTCCCCACTTCTCCACATCCTTGGATATGGCTGGCAGGATTGTGTGAACAATGTCAGGGTTTTGGGGGAGGCAGGGATGGTGAGGGTCTGCTGCCTGATTCGTGATCATCAACTGCGCATCTTCAAGCATTATATGACACGCCTTAGGGTGGGCGACGCTGTCCATCGTGTCCTGTCTTCATGGTGCGATGGAGTCGCCGGCTGGGGCAGGCTCATAGCTCTTAGTTAGCACAGTTGCGCGGGTACCTCAGGGAGTTAGGGGGATCAGGCTCAAACCTGGTCGCTGGCTCAGAGGAGGTCGGGTGACTGGATGCAGATAGGTTCCCCCTAGGCACATGTTCCCATGAGTGAGTGAGTGAGTGTACGTTTGTGCATTCAGTAGTTTGAGCTGTCTAGGTGTGATGACATCAAGCGATACCCTACAGATATCATGCACAGGGAGAACCAGACAGATCTGTATTATATATCAATATTGCAAGACATGTACTCTCTGGAACCCTGTAGACAAATATATAATTGATATCTGAATAGAATCTGACATAGTCTCTAATATTTTAGGACACAATATAATGAATGTTGTTTGCTGTTATTACCTATTTCACCTGTTCGCTATCCAGATTTATTGTCAGTGCTGTAGTTGAGTCCTCTCAATCCGAGTCCCGTGTCCTTGACATTCGAGTCCGATTCGTCAAGTCCTTATGCAAATTCGATTACCACTATTTCATCCACACATCTACATCACTAAAGTACTCAGAAATGTTCCAGGCCAAGTAAGCATCTTCAAACTACTACTGGCATGTTGCAAAATAAGTTTTCAGGATGATTATGTGAGTGATCTGTCTGTGGACGCCATGTATCTAAGAGACACATGTAGGCCTCTACATTCAGATAGGCCTATACTCATACTTTGGAGTGCAATACAAATGGAATGATATGCAAAGAAGGAGCAAGTTTCTTATAACAGAATGAATGATCTTCATTAAATATAAATAAAACTGCACCAATACCAACTGAGTTACTATACACACGTGTATCACACAATGCGTGCTGTCACAAGCAGGCCTATGTCACTGCAGGCCTTCGTAATCTGATCCAATCTAGTTTTGGTGGGCCTATGTTAATTTGAATTATACCTGATGCTAGAAGTTGATTGAGCAATTATTTCAGGTTGAATTCCATGTTGCTCTCATCATTTGAATAGCATGAAAAAATGGTATAGGATTCGGTCGGAGTCATTGGCCTCTGAGTCCGAGTCCTTCGAAAAAGAACTGAAGACCGGTCTCGAGTCGGGGTCCAGACTCGGGCCCCCAGCACTGTTTATTGTGATAATTTTACTGTGTTCTGTCTAATCTGCAAATATATTGTCCTTCCCTCAATGATGTCAAAATTAGTAAAACCTATTCACATAAAATGAGATGTGGGAGAAGCCACAATAGCCCACAATGCAAAGCAACTATGATGCAGAAGTTTGGCCGAGCGGCATCAGTCACTTTTAGCATACAACAGTTTTGGCTTGTGCTAGGTTTAATTCCCACATCCACAATCAACTGTTTTTCCCCAGGAGTGGCTGTACTGGCAGTGGCGACTGGCAGGCTCTTGGTGTCCAAGTTCTGCTGTGGTGCAGTGGACTTGGTAATCATGTGGGGTCATCCATGGTTATCCACGCAAGACCAAAGTAGGTCTAGGCCTACCTGGTGGGCTGAAGGGCAGGATGCGATTTTGCACAAAATCCGGGAAGGTAACTATGTGACATCGGATTGGACAGTAGTAGTCCGGATCTTGTGTTCAAACTCTAAAGACTGGAAAACTTGTCAGTATTTTTCGCATATCTCAATTCCATTACGAACATAAAATGAAGGAACATTTGTTCACGTGATTGCTGCGAACACATTTTCAAGCACATTGGTATCTATGAGGCTCCACTTCTGATATCTCACCGGAACTGCGGAGACATCAGTCTCTTGGTTCATACCAAAGTACGCAAAATGAACCAACTGCTCGGAAGGAGCATGTTTCACAGGGTAGCCTACTTATAATGAAAACGGTGACAGACCGTAGTAGGCTATCAACAGAGATGGATTTTGTTACAATTTTCTTGTTCTCTCCGCGCTTAGTAAATAATAACATCTAGGACTGGTCATGATATAGCCAGACTAGCCAATAGAGGGTGCACAAATACCGAAAAAACAT
>JAUOBX010076073.1:0-13179 GCA_032360705.1 Eupentacta quinquesemita
TCCCCCCTCCACCTTCCACCGCTATCTTCTCAATTTGTTCTTGTTCCCGAATTTCCTAGGTCCATTTTACTTCTGGTCCCTCCACGCTGGATTCATTCCTATTTCAGCAATTATCATATTGTATATTGAACAATGTGATTGTTATATTTGTGAATATGTAACTTATATCGTAAATTCTATTTAGAGAGTGGTGTTTAAACTTGGTATTACACCGAAAACGAGTGTACCACTTGCTACACTCTAGGAAAAACAATGGTAAATTTTGACCATAGAATGTTCATTTTTCGATCATTCCCTTGGTTAACTCTGCACCAAGCTAAGTATGGTAAAGATGACCATGACAATATGGTCAATATCGATTCGACTGAAGTATGATCAGTTTCACCAACTCCATTATACTCGGATCGACCATAACGATGGTCGAGCCAGAGTGTTCATATACGATCAATGACCATATATGTCGGAGTGTGAGCTGTCCCGTTCGGTTTCAAATTAATGTCGCACTCTCGTCTTCTGAACTGTGATGTTAAAAATATCCTAAACTTAGTTCATCGCCAACAAGATAGTTAGGGATTACCTGGAATTTAGTTGACTCATCGTCTCGAAACCTCCCAGTCTAGAACCTGACAGAGTGACAGTATAGTTGTATAGCATTTATGTGGGACAACACGTTAGGGATATACCTACAGCTTTGTTATAACATTTCCTCTTCAACTATGGTATACAGGACACATGTAATAATAACACGTGTTCATTCACACATCCCCTCTGATTGGCCTAAATACATCAGCTGACCATTCTGCAGGTTTTTGCGAAACTTGGTGGATGTAAACAGCACATTCCATGCAAACGTATCTTAAGATTGTCCGATTTACACAAAACTTGGTGAGTGCGGACTTCAGTTGGTCCAAAAACATGACAGCCATTTCAAGTTAACCAGAGAGAGTTGAATATGGGTCAATTGTGCGATTTCCTGACTATGTCGGATTTGAGCGAAACTTGGTGGATGTAGACTATATGTGGTCCCGAAAAACATGACGGTCATCGGAGACCAAATTTGCGTAATTTATGCGAATTTCCTAACTTTGTCGGATATATTTGAATGAACCTCGGTGGGTATGGACTTTAGTTGGTGCTAAACAACATGAGGATCTTGTCAAGGTCATCTGAGTTCAACAAGACTTGGCTTGTGCAATTGTTCTAATCCTTGAAAATCTATATACATTCGATGCATATCGGGTGACTCACCATATCGAACTGACAGTTTACATTGTCGGTTGTAAGCCTATTATACGCAAGCGCCTCATTTTGGACATAAATTGAAGTTCTCTGCATGGCTTCGGAACTCTTCTCAGGAACAGCATGTGAGCTTTACTGTTTAATGAGCTAATACTGGCAATGAGAACCAAAATGGGACATTTAAAATTCTGTTTAATTTGCTTAGCTAATCATCAAATTGTACTTGCAGTTTACCTGAGCCTCAAAACTGACAGGTATTACTGACAATACGCGTCACCACACTGATGAGGTTAAAATTATCACATGTTATTAAAATCCAGGGCTCGACGAATCCATTCGCCAGACAATCAATAAATTACCATTACTGTAAAATATGGCAATCATCTGTTTAATCAGGGCGCATGCTATAAACGCTATAGCTAAGTGGTTTTTAAAATAAATATACGGAAATTTACATAATTATGCGTATGCGAATTATGGCATTTTCTAATATATTGCTCTTTCCCAGAGACGAATAGTGATTCCACTTTCGATCAATGAATCGGGTTCCTCTTCTTTTTTAAAGCAATTAAAACCTTATTTGTGAATCAGGTTATTTGGGAAATCGTTTCATGATCTATTTAAATAAAAAGTTTATGGGGCCTGGTACCTGAATGATTTAATTCAGACTATTTCACGGAATCATGTTTTCGCAGTTATTAAGTTAAAATAATAATAATTTATTCTAAGAAATAGGTGGTCGGGTTTAAATCTAGAATATACGCGTTTTTTATTCCTATATAAATAATCCAGCCATCTAATAATAGACAAAAAATAATTGTAGTTACTAAACACGTGTAGTCTATGGGCGGTGTCTCATTATAGAAGATTAGCAGTGTTTGTGGTTTACACTGAATTTTGGAACTTGCGTGTCTTCAATTGACGTTTTTGCCCTAATTCACTCTGGAAACCACCGTGATTATTCTCCAAATTTCTGAAGATCATATATAATGAATGGTGCTCAGTCATAATATTTCAATGGAGATCAATTCAAGCTGAAAATTGTTTTTATCAAGCCCCACTTCACGTTCAAGCTATACGATTCTGCTCACGTTTCGGAAACTGCCACACGATTGCATGATAAATGATGTTGTGATCGTTTTTGTAATACATTTGCTTCGACCCACATAAACTGACCGCGTACTCATTTCAAGGACTGTCTGACTTTTTGCACGATGGGGAAGTTGACATGGTTTGTAGGTATAGATCTGCGTGAGTGAATGTGACCTGCCCGATATTGGAGCTATTCATGAAGAGCAGCAGTCTTGACTATGGTAATTCCTTCTTCTTTGGCCTGTCATAGTCCTCAGTTCAACAACTTCAGCGTCTCCAGAACACTGCTGCTAGATTTTCCGCAGAATTACCCCACCCTGTTCACACTACACCCACTCTAAAATCCTCTCATTGGCTTCCTGTTCAGTATCGAATGCAATATAAACTCCAGTGATGGAATATTCGAAAACGGTCTCAATCTCGGTCTCGAGATTTTAGAGGACTCGAACTCGGAAGTCAATGACTCGGACTTGAACTCGGGGACTCGGTCCGAGTCCTTGTTCGAAGAAGTTCTTGGTTATTCCAACCATAACAATGTAAAACATTGTATTGGACATGCTAACACTACTAAAATTATAACACTGATGCATCCAACACATTAGGAGAGCCTATTTGTGGTTTTGAGTATAGCTTGAGCTATGTAGGACCACACCCACATGTCAGCGAAACATGATTTGCTAATGGTGTACATTTCCGCTGGAATGCGAGGTTTTCCTAAGGACTCGGGGATTCGAGTCGGGACTCGGATACATGAACTATACCTGACACGAACTCGGATGCCTCGAACTCAGTCTCGAACTCGATCTCGAACTCGGACTCGGATGCTAAGGACTCGGTCCCGAACTCGGATTGACTGGGCTCGACTCCCAAACTCATCCGCCTCACGCCCCGAGCTGTGACAACCAGTCAACCTATCTACCTCTGGATGACGCAGTATTCATTCAGAATGATCATCCAGCTATCCAGTCCAAATTATGTCCACGAATTATTCTTATAACAAGAACACAACGATACGTAATGATTCTTTGCCTCCTTGCCACAAGAAAGGTTCCCAACACAATTACAATGACCTTGGACCGAACTAAAAGACAAAGTTATCGTGTTCACAAGGTTGTTAGACTCTGACCACTGTTGATCCTAGGTGACCTTGGACCAGACCCAACAGCAATGGGGATCATTTACTTCATATTGCCAACCCCAATACCAAATATGAAGTCTCTGCAACAGGAGGTTAAGACCATCGCATCTTCACATAACTGTAAGTTACTTCGGTCCCGGGGTTCTTTCTATACCAGCCATACGTCCGGGCTTCGTATAGCTGTTAGTCGAGATAGGCTCATTTATTTCTCAGTTAGTTGTATATACCTACAACAATGTTGTCCTGAAAATATGGCATTCCAGTGAACAGCATCTTTACTTTGTTACTGGTAAGATATACATTCGCAATGTGCGTATGAATAACGATATGTGTACTATTCACAACGGATTTGCTTGCTAACTATATATTCCTTGTAGTACTGAGCACGTTTCATGATTATTCGAACCGTATTTAGCACCCCCCCCCCCCCCCTCTCAATCAATAGCATATAGCCGGCCGAGAGAAGAATGGATCAGGTACACCGTACGGGAAACTGAGCTTCTGAATTTCCGGTTCACGCCCTCCTCAGGAACTGCTGTCTTCCCCTTGAGAGATCACCCCTAGACTGGTATAAAGTAACTGTGCAGACTGCAAAAGCTGTAATGGAAACAATGGTTTTATTAGGTTATGTTCTTCTAACATTTCGTTACAGTTTATCTAGATCTGTGCGATGTCAAAGGGAACTTGGGAAGAATATACGCCGGTCAAATGTCGTATCACTTCACTAGACAAGTATATAACCTCACATACAAGCATTGCATTACAGTTGTAATGCTACACCTCATGCTTTGAATTTGTATGGACACGATCCAATTATATTTATAATGTGTAAAATTGTAACGATTTGAAAGTTATCAACGATTAGATACTTGCTCCAATGCTCCAATGCGAGGGACTATTATACTTAATTGACTATGCAAAAGCGAAGGTTTTAATGAAGTACACGTTACACGTGTCCACGCCTCAGGCCATTTTAATAAGCATAACACGGCGGAACAGATCTAAGAAAAGAATCTAAATAGTTAAACAACGGTGATGTAAACACTAATTGCATTCACGAGTTTGAATTGCCTCTCCGAAGCTCTTTTTTCGTTCCAACCTTGACTATCACTTACCTACGCGATTTACCGTTTCAGATCTCTACTGCATGATTAGAAGTAAACTGGTCAATTTAGAACGATTTCGTCGGGTTTGTATCCCCTATTAGTTTTCGAGATTACTCGGCATTATAGAGGCCGCCTACACCAGATTGATTCAATGAATACATATTATGCGCGGAGGAATTTAGATATTTTTGAACAGTTTCGAGGCGAATAAAGGTCTTTAATTTCTACAACGGTTGAACAATCATCACCTGACCGGCTAATAACCATCACCTGATCACGGGCTTACGCCATATTTCTCAGACTACACTTGTGATGTTATAAGCCAGTTCACTGTTGGTTCATTAATGCGCATGTTCACAGCGGCTGAATGACGGAATTTTAAACATGGACACATCGTCATGGGGTATTTTTTAACTGCCATTATTCCTCTGCAATAGTATAATATAATCCAATTTTCGACTACGTTATCGTCCTCAAGTATGGGGGAAATATAACGTCGTATAATTTTATTCGTGGCGTTTCGAATGATTGCCCCGCGACAAATGGAACGATATCTCTATAGACCCATTCCCAATACATATTTTTGAGGCTGTCACGAGATGCACTGTGGGTTGTCGCTCAGCCGAGGAAGTCGCTCAGCGTATACATTGACATTATTAACACAGTTAACGGTCACTATACGTCATCAGGAATCAACCGAATTAGGCGATTCGTTGTATTTTAAATTGTGTAAATAACATAATTTCGGACAAAAATATGAGGAACATCCATAGCTTGTTAAAGGTCCGTCTGTTAGCTAAATATCTACTCGCACAATCCACACTGGTATTACACTGAATAAATAGTGTAGGTGCGTAACCGGCTGACTGGCGATACGCAGTGTGAACTCGCACAATTCAAAGTAAATAGTGTTGGTGCGTAGCCAGCCCATGATCCGGAATTATGATATAGGGGAAGAGCGATCCCGAGGATATGACGAAAAAGACCAAAGGAATGTAGTCTCGACACCGTATATGACCCCCTGATGACAAGCTTACTGTTTGGGAAAACACCTGTGCCTACCAATATATTGCTCTGTGAGCCATCGTGGGGCAGCGAAGGCTTCTCAGGACGGGGGAAGTGACAACTGGTCTTTGAAGAGTGGTGTAAAACACTAAAACGAAAATATATGAATTGAGTCGGTGCGAGATCAGCTTTGCCAAGCCTTTCATTATTATGTCGAGATTTTTGGTTATGACTTAGCAGGCAAACATTATTTATCAAACAAAGTACAGTCCTGATGATATTTTCAAATGCCTATGTTACTAAGAAATTAACTTACATGGTTTGGAATAGAGTGGAAAATAGAGTCGAACGCCTAGTTAGAGGGCCTGGTGTACCCATTCAGTTTAATCAGAGGCCCTTCACCTTTGTGCAATATTGGACAATATGGACGTCTTCATGTGGTAGACGTGGGTGAAACATTACTGTCATGGAGAGGTTAGTTACAGACCATACCCATCGGCCCCATGAGCAAGTGTCAATAGACATAAGTATTGTTTTCAAATGGCCGAACGCATAGGCGCTGCAAAGTTGTCGCGAGTACCAACTATAATATTGGGGTTGAGCTGAAGAACCCTGCCCGCCTCATGACCAAGTGACGAGAAAAGACATTGTACTACGATTTGATTGTGTTCACGGAAGCACGCCTGCTGACTGCATCACAATATGTGACGTCATTCACCGAGCTTCGACAGGGGAAGTTTGACTAGACATTTCCACATGATTAAATGTAAATATACATTGACAGGCTCTTACATACATAGCTTTTAACCCATTTCCCTGGAATGGCGATTCTCACCTTACAAGTCTATGTTTCCAAATGTTAATAGCCCTCATACAGTGTGAAAGATACGGCAGTTCGCTGTAGGAGCTGTGTTTATCAAGAAAACCTTTCCATATGAGGGCAACTTCTTAATCCACTACCTAACAACCCATTTCAAAGGTACTGCAGTTAATAGTGAGTTAATATAGAACATAGTTACCGAAAGATAGTATCTCATTCGACGGTTCGAGAGAGATTCAGATAGTAGTTAACATCTTCACGGATCAATGTTGGAGAAGCGAGGGTGCATAACTGGCGAATACTGCACTAGAGAGTCTAAGGGTGAGGTGTCCCCTTCGAAGATTTTTCATCCTAAAAGGGCTGACAACGCAAAATGGGGGAATCCCCGCCATAGAATCCCTGACTGCGATCTGGAATGTTTCAAGCTTTGGAAATAGGGGGCGTACCCCTCCCCGGCCACCCGTGACTATACGTACTTGAAGGCACACGGAATTAGGCGTTGCCTCTTCTACGGGACTTTATTGTAGAGGTGGGAGTGAACTGCTGCACTCGCTTCCGCCATGCCCCAGTCTCTTAATGGAGGCCTGTTCTCTCGCCACTTTCAAATAATTTCTTATAACGCATACCTCCTGCATTTCAATGTCGCGATCTTATTGCTTATTCCACTTCCCTTCATTCAGAGCGTACATGATTAGTTATACACGGCATATATCATTATTTCCATATTTCCCTTCTACAAAGTGCTATCTATATATATGTACTTACTATGTATTTATAGTATTTGGATTGTGCTGCGAATGTGTTCGAATTGATTGAATTATTTAATAATGGTCGAATACTAATACTGAGTATTGTACCGTATGTTGTAAAACACATGTCTCGAAATATCGCTTCCCAATCGTGACTGTGATTCATTTTCAAGATATTGTACATGTAGGGGAATCCCAAAACCTGAGTGGTTTTGGAGTCTACGAGCGCCGATTGCATATCTTATACTTACACAGCGCCCCCACCACCTTCAGCCTACTAGTCCCATTCTGGCGAATTCTACCATGCCCAAACTGGCAACCCATTGTCCTCTCTGATTCCTGAATTCATGTATCAAGTTTTGGGAAGATCCGCCGTGAGCGAGGAGGGAGGCAAGCCAGTATAAGATATGTAATCGTCGATCGTAGACTCCAAATCCACTTAGGTTTTGGGAGTCTACTTCACTCCTCGTACATATATTATACTTATACACAGCGCCTCAGACTGACACAGACGTCATCGGCGGCGGGATCAGGGAACTCGCCTCAGCAGCTCCCGTACAACCCTGGCAAACTCCCCATCGGAAGACAAACATTGCGTTCGACTTCCGAGCCGCAGCCTTCAAAATGGTCTCCGGAGGCACCTCCCAATCAGGCAATTGAAGCCGCGACCCCCTGACGTCGTGGGCCGGTACCGAAGTCCGGGGCCAGCATGCCAACGTGCCCTAAGACATTGGCGTGTGTGGTGCCCACACTGGACTCTACTGCTTGTCTTCATCGATCGTTGAGATCACTCCTGTGGAAGGAAGCCAATGTGGAGGATTTATTCCTTGCTGAAAAGCCCCACCCAGTCTAGGTTATACCTTGGACATTCGGCCTCGTAGACAGAGCATGTAGGTCGCTTCGTCGACGAGCTGAAGTTGCCGCCACGAGGAACCGCGACTTCATGGCAAGATTATCTAGTGGTATGTGTTTAATTGGTTTGCAAGGTGGTTCCGCCAGACCCTCAAGAACCTCGCCCAGAGACCTACCCCCAAAGAGTTTCGTGAAAATTGTCACGAACCCTTATGTTTGTGGATTTGCAACGGCAGTCAAAGTCGAACTAAACAGGTGAACCGGGCCTCGCAAGTTTGCCACTGTGATTTGTTGACTTGCATCCGTCACCTAGTCTACGCATTGTAGCTGGGGTTGGAGGCACTCTTCTCCTGTCTAAACTCACCAAGGGGCTTCGGCGCATCTATAAAACGGAAGCCTAACCTCCCTGAGTCAAGTGATAGGATGACTTCAGTATAGGCCTAAAGTTAGGCCGACCCGGCCCTCCGCTACAGCACGCTTGGCTGCCCCAGTGTTAAACCACGTAGCCTAACACTACAAGTAGCATGTTACGATGTGTTAGGCATGTAAGCCTAAGCTAAGTTTCTAGCATCGTAAAAAAAATGATACCATCCAAATATTGTAATATCAAAATGGTGGATTTTTATTGCAAAAGCAGTATATTTTGTTAACTGTCGCGAAAACGAGACTCATGACTTTCTTATGACTTATTCTGGCGATCGAGAGGACGATGGGGTGGCTAGTTTTGGTATGGTAGAATTCGCCAGATGGAACTAGTAGGCTAAACTGAGGTGGCGCTGTGTAAGTATAAGATATGCAGAGGAGTGAAGTGGACTAAGAACTGCATCATAGTCATGGCCAGAAAACAATACGTCAATAAGTATTATATCCCAACATGTACAAGATAAAGGCCAGTTCATGGTCATCGATGCGCATACTCTCAGTGGCTAAACGTTCGGTAACGAACGAAATGCTACCCATGGCCTCGTTGTTACGGTATATATATCTTTAAAGTGCCGTAACTCGTTGGGAATAGTATAATTTTACCAAATTTTCGACCGTGTTATTGTCCTCATTGGAGTGTGGGGAAATAGTAGTGATGCTGAAGCCCCTGCCATTGGAACATGCACGTGTTCTCATCATCAATAGGATATATCAGTGTATTGTTAATCATATTTAAATCAAGGTTGAGATGCAGTGAAGATCGTTCCCAGTTCGAATAACTTAGCTCAACATGCTGTTTCCGACAATTGACATTTGGATCTGCTGGGCATTCAAGAAATGATATTTATGGTTCAATCCTCATGAGGTGAGCAAGAATAAAAAACGGTTGAATATGTGCACAACTATTCTTCGAAGAATCAGCACCAGACAATATGTCATTGAGGTTCGTATAAGGTGTATTGTCCATTGCTCGGAACGAACATAGACGTTAGTTATATACGTATGAGTACGTATGTTTACGTATGTGTGTGTGTGTGTGTTCTGACACACGGGGTGAATTTGTATTTGACTCCTCAGGACGATAATGAATAAACGAACGCCCACTAAGATCAAACCTGGAATACAGCTGCTGTGTACCAATAGATTATGTATTTTCATTCATTGTTTAGCTCCGAGTCCAAGAGCCATGCGCCCCTCTCAAAAGTGCACATCTTCTCTATTTTGAAATAAACTAAATTTAGTTCATACTGAGGGTCACTTCTGGACAGATGATGCTGCCATTTTCTTTGTAACCATTCTGTTGTTGTTTGATATTTAGTTACTTGGGTAATGTGTAGGAGTGGACTATCTAACCCGTTCGAGGCGTACGACCTTTTCGGTATGCATATATCGCAGAGTGTCGAGTATACAGCGTCACAGGTTAACAACGATGTTCTTGTATCAGTTATAAGTTATAACCCATTGTTTTTGCAGATCCAACCATCAATTCAAATCAACATTAATTTGAGCTAAGAAATGAACGAGACTCACGAACTCGATCATCGAATTCCCTACAGATACAAACGAGCCCTATAGACTGAAGTATTGCATTATTATATTATCAGGTTACGTTAATATGAGATAGCCTAAAGAGTTCATAGAAAAATGTCACTACTCGATCCACTCTCATGTTAAACACCCTTCGCTACCACTGAGCAGGTTATCGAGTGACCATTATATTGCTCACAAATACTTAGCCAACACTTTACGAGGGCCTCATTGTATGGCGTCATTTTGTCCATTGCTTCAAGACTCAAGAGAGATCTGGCGCAACAGTAGCAAATGATGTAAATATACACTGACTGGTACTAAAAATATTGCTTTCAACCCAATTTCAATGAAATGGTGACATTAAGTTAACTTGCTTTTCATTCACATTCGAGTGTTGATCTCATTTATACAGTCCTTTCGCAATCCAACCCCACGTCGTTTCGACGCACCGCTTCGCTTCGACATTACCGCTTCCGCTGTGAACGCCGCTCCTAGCAATTTACGTCAAGTATATACAAGGAACTATCCCTAGCGCAACCTCTTAACTCTTCGTTTAGAATTCCATTCCAGGAGTACCGGGGCAATTATCTGAATTGAAGAAGAGTAGGGCGGTTTTCCAGCTAATATAGGAATCGAGCTCAGGTGAAATATTCAAGTGGTGGCAGGATTGGTTCATGGAGGGGGCGTAATGGTGAGACAGATAGAACAAACTGAGACTATGTTCAGCCGATCAACTCATTTACAGTATAGATAGCGAATCAGAGAATGTAGTGATGGAGTATACTGGATTACGAGCAAACTGACTATATTCAGTTGCATTCCAACACATTATATATATTCCTTAGTTGTAATATATGCATTGCTCGTGATCTGCGACGTAGCGATCCCGCTACCAGGTCACATGATCAGTTCCCCGACGAGATAGCCGTCAGTCTTGGTTCCCGCTCTGAATTGTTCGGTTCGCTTGAACCTCGGCTCCGGCGGTTGTGGTCGTATTCGTTTACGTCTTCTCTGCAATTGTTCTTTATTCTATCAATTTATATATTTGTGTATTGTTTTTTATGGTGCTATATACTCGTTTGTAGGGCATACTTTAAACATATCCTTTCACTTTGTATTCTCTCTCCTCTCGTTTTATTTTGCATGTCTGTTTATATCAGTGACATACCTAGTTCAGTTCTTCGCGCCAGTGGAGCTGGTCCAGCTTTATAGATAAAAGCTGAGGGCGACACCACACAGTGTACAACATACTGCGTTACAGTAAACCGGTAGGATAGAGACAGAAAACATGCGATGGAATGCTGTACTGCCATAAAAGGCCTAGCTGCTTAGACTTAACCCGAAATTAGAATGATACACGAAGAATATTAAAAACATATCAGAAGAGAAAAATACTTGGCTCAAAACAGGAAGAAATAAAACAAGGTAATGATACATTGATAATTAATTTAGTGTTCTCACCCACTCTGACTGTTCATATGTCATCATCAACTGGTCAACATATCGTGCAAGAGGCGTATTCAAGTTGGATACCCCGAAACATACTTGTGCGTAATTATGTGAGTCCACTTCGTTTCAACTTTTTTAAGGATAAATTCGACCTAATTAATGGCATGTCGAACATGAATCAATGGTGTTAACAACACATTAAAACAATAAAATATGAGTGATGCGAGATTGAGAGTAATTCACAAGAACGCAAGATTGCGTAATGATTCCTTGCTGGATTTGAGTCTTTTTCACATCTAGTGGCAATATAGTACTAGATACTGTACTTTATGTCACAATATCAGACTCTCATCAGAAAACAGAAAATTTCAGACGAATATTCAGGAGAATATGGATTATATGGCATTTCAATAATTTTACTGTCTTCGATATTTTTGGGTAGGCTTTATGATCATTACAACCCAGAGGTAAATGAAAGTAGATAGGTTAGATTTTTAACCAAATAGATAATTGCGCTCTTTAGATATCACACACACACACACACGTAAACAAGCTTTTTGTTCGTTGGTTCTCATGACCTCTCATGACCTCGAGTTCACACACAAAACAATAGAATTCATCCTCACCATAATGGACAACCCACCTACCTAATTTGAACTCCATATATGCTCGCTTGCGTTCGTTAGATATCGCGCTGACGGGCTGAGTGTCACAAACACACGCACACACACACACATATATACGCACATGCGTATATAATCGCATGGATTCCTTTGCCTTTGGCAAGGAATGAAAAATGATGATTATGACAATTTTAGGGTTGTAACGAATTCGAAATCCTAGCTTCTTCAATTATAGTTAATGTGTTTGGGTATAGTGAGTGGTATTTTGCAGTAATTTGATTGGTAAAACATATTTTGGATACGTAAGCAAATAGTGTTTAACTGTTCAAATCAATCTTATAGAGATCCAATCTCGGTCATATCACTATTAACTTGTTGATCGGATTTCCTTCGGATGTGCCGAGAACTGTAATACACTTCCAGGCAGATCGTTGCCTAACAACGTACGAGCAGGCGCAGTACACAATGCAGGAGATGCTTGGTTTCCTCTTATACCGAGTGAAGTAACTGGATGGTAATCTCCTAAATTTGAAAAACTAAGAATCTCCCGTGGGAGATTGAAAAGGCAATGAATGGGTTATATCGTGTGAATAAGATCATAGCTGAAAATTATGGCTAGGAGTGGATTGGTCATCGATTTGATGGAGTGCATGCATGAAATATATATCTTTCGAACAATCTCAGCAGTCGTGTACTGGTAACAGGTTAGTTATGTGAAGTATTCATGACACTATAATGTGATGGTTCTAGCAAATTACAAAACACACGAGCCTTAAATGTGATGTAATTTTACTAGCATTTGCCTAACATAATAGGAATGAATACTCGTAATACTCGTAATATCCTTTGTAATGCTACATTTCCTTCTGTTAATTTGTACCGGTACCATATATGTTCATTGTATATGGACACGATCGAGCACAACAATATTACCATCAAGCATTTACTGAGTAACTGAGTGATCATGTTCTTACTCGAACTGCATAATTGTAACGGTTTGGAGGCTATCAACGATAAGATAATTGCTACCCAATACTGGACTATACAAAAGCTAATGGAGATCACGTGACACGTGATCACGCTTCAGGCAACAATTTCCTAATAAGCATATCACAGCGAAACGAAAAACATAACTCGGTAATCAAAGGTAGCC
>JAUOBX010076295.1:0-13175 GCA_032360705.1 Eupentacta quinquesemita
ATCAAGGTTAGCTCAGTTATTCACTTCTCATCATGATTGCAGTTAGTGAGACGAATTAAATTCACATGTACCAGGTGAGCTACTGTGCCATTGGCACTCTTGTTGGTACTCATAATTGCACTTCAGACCAGGCACAAAAGTAAAGTTTGGAATTCTGTTACATTTCATGTCTGATTGGGATAATCCTCGTTTGTAGGCTGCTCGTCAATTTCAGCATGAATTCACAAAATTGCTTTTTGCCTTTTCTTCCTCTAACAGTTCAGCGAAGTATTTTTCTACAAAATGGAATGGAAAATAGACAAAAAGGATTTTGAAGGGAAAACTATTGTTTTGGAAAGTGAAAAATATCAGCTTCATCCTAAACAGCTAGCAGTGGCAATTAGCAGAAGCAGCAATGCATACGAAGCTGGTCGGGGGCCCCGGGTAGAGTTTTCTTCTCTATTTTGGGGATTCGAGAGGTGAACTTGAAAGCGAGTTATCGCTGTCGCCTATCTACGATCACCACACTCAGTCAGGGTTCCTTGATGCGCCTTCATTGGCTTCCTGAACCTGTATCATCCAAATGGAAAATGAAACTTGCCATTTCTTCTACAGGTTAGGAGGTACCATGTCTTGGTATCGTTGATGCTATCTTGTCATCTCTTCTACAGGTTAGGAGGTACCATGTCCTGGTATCATTGATGCTGTCTTGTCATCTGTTCTACAGGTTAGGAGGTACCATGTCCTGGTATCGTTGATGCTATCTTGTCATCTGTTCTACAGGTTAGGAGGTACCATGTCCTGGTATCGTTGATGCTGTCCGGTCATCCCTCCTACTTGTCATCTCCTCCACAGGTTAGGAGGTACCATGTCCTGGTATCGTTGATGCTGTCCAGTCGTCCCTCCTACTTGTCATCTCTTCTACAGGTTAGGAGGTACCATGTCCTGGTATCGTTGATGCTATCTTGTCATCTCTTCTACAGGTTAGGAGGTACCATGTCCTGGTATCGTTGATGCTGTCCAGTCAGACCAAGGATCAGGTGACTTCAGCGGCCATGGGGAAGCTGAGAGCGCATGGTCTAGAGGTGCCGAACATCCTGAGGACAGCTGACAAGAAGCTTGGTGAGCTCATCTACCCAGTTGGGTTCTGGAAGGTAAGGAATATTCAAAGAGAAGTGACATGATGTTGCTATCTATATGAAGGCACTGGTCTAGAGGTGCCAAACCTTTGGGAAAAGGTGACCCAGGAGGGACAATTCCTCCCGAATAGGGTTCATTTTAAGCGGTATAGCATCGCATTTTGCGAAGCAAATATTTAATTTTGCGATGCAAGACGACACTTTGGGCCGCACAGCTGCTACACATAGTAAAGTAGCCTAAACTTCAAAATATTAATATTAGTCTGTGTTATAAGCCCCTAGAGTTGATATTCCCTCCAGCCTAGCTGTCTTGCATGATCGTAATTATTATTTTGGGTCCAACTTCGCTTTGTCATAATTGTCAATTAATTTATAATCTAGACTACGAGTCATGACTTATCTTTCACTTACGTGCACTTATCGTTCGTAGTCACTGTTCCACTCACGGATGTGGTTCCATTTCGTTTCCAATTTATCCTGTCATCGGCAGCGTACAGTGTTGATCTGTGCGATTGCTAATTAAATCGTACATGCTTGCCTCTACCTCTGAGAGTGGAAGCGCATATGTGTGTGACTGCTCCAGTGCCTCTTTCCCAAAATCTCGGAAGTTTTTGGTATGTCTTCGTATCTCGAGATTTTATAAGCAAATCAAAAGGGAGGATCGTAAAATTTTCATCCCAGTCCATATGGTACAGTGCTCCTGAGATTGTATTTAGAATTTGCTAACCAATTTTACCAAACTGCTAATCAATTTGGGATTTTGGTTAGCAGTACTGCTAAGCAAATTTGAAATCCTAAAATGAACCCTGCTCCCGAACATGTTAGAATCTGGGGTTGTTTATCATTAGTGAGTCCTTCGCTTCACTTCTGAAATCCCTCTCATAATAACTTGCTGCTAGAGTGAAAACACTGGGTACTACAGATGGTTTGATGACCCCAATCCCTCAGTTGAGTTCTGGAAGGATAGGAATGTTCACAGGGAAGGCTTGACATGGGCTGGCTATCTTCATGTAAGGAACTACACATGGCTTGGAGGTGCCAAACATCCTGAGGTTCTGGAAGGTGAGGAATATTCACTGGAAAGGTTTGACATAGTGTGTCTATCTTTATGTTAGGTACTACCCATGACCTAGTGGTGCGTTGGAGAGTGATTGCGCTAACAACTGTTGTTCCCAGCAGCGACGGCGGGGCTATATACACCTCCAAGCCATAATATCCCCAGACTGACAGTACTGACAGTCTGGTTGCCATCCACATACAACATTGTGTGAGTATTTCTCATATGTAGCCTTTTTACCTATTTATTACAGAAAAAAGTGGTTTACATCAAGGAGACGACCAAAATACTGCGTGACGCCTACAGCTGTGACATACCACCAACAGTGAAAGAACTCATCAAGCTGCCGGGAGTAGGACCTAAGATGGCCCACATCATCATGGATGTAGCCTGGGGACAGCTGACGGGTATCGGTGTGGACACCCACGTACACAGGATCTGCAATAGGCTGCAGTGGGTACCGAAACCAACCAAGAACCCAGAGAACACCAGAAAGGCAGTAGAAGCATGGTTGCCAAGGTAATACAAATATAAGAGGGGTGGGCAGCTTGCATGTTGCTGTCTGCATGTAAATACTCTTCATACATCTTCATATTAGGGTACCACCATGGAGGCGATACCTCATTCTCCATACCTGGAGAAAGATTGATGCTCGCTGACAGGTATCCACTACCCACATACATCGAAACTGGAACAGGCTGGAGTGGGTATTGAAACCAACCAAGAACCCGGAGGACACCAGAAAGGCAGTGGAAGCCTTGTTGCCAAGGTAATACAAGGGACGGAATAGTTCCAGAGTATCGATCAACAACAATTGCTGAACAGTTCTTGGAGATAATAATTTGCATTGGTATCTCCAGCTGACCGAAGGTATCTTCGATTAGCAACTGACAATTCTTAGGTAGCAGATTGCTATGTGAAGTTGTTTATTTTGTCTCAGATTTGTTGTGCTGCTGCGTGAATACCCCCACCTCCAATTTCATGTATGGCCAAAGGGTCAGGCAACAATTTACTCCCTGTACCTCAAGATGGTTTGATGGCCACATCATGATGGATGTTGGCATCTGTGTGAACTCCCATGTACACAGGATCTGCAACCGACTGCATTGGGTGCCAAAACCAACCGAGGAACCGGAGGACACCACAAAGCCGGTGGAAGCCTGGCTGCCAAGGTAATACACATTTGAGAGGGGTGGGCAGTTTGCATGTTGCCATCTGGTTATAAATACCCCCACCTTCTTATTAGGGGAACTGCCCCAGGGGCGACACCTCATTCCATGTACCTGGTGAAGCTAACAATAAGTGCAGTATCCAGGTCAGTACCCTTGCCTACCTTGTTAGCCCTAATCAATCAAGACGGGGAGGGATTCCCCTCCTTGCGAATTATTTTCTTTGTGAGTTTTTGAGAGGGAGTTTCGAAATCAAGGAAGGACTTTACCTCATCATAATGCAAATTTAGGTTCAGGTATGGACTCTTTATTTGATCAAGTGAGAGGGAATATCCCTCTCACCAAGAATTTCCGAGAGGGATTCTTGAAAAAAGAGTCAGAATCTGACTATCCCACCCCTTAGCGCTAAAAATGCTTGTATCTAGGTTTAATATTCTCTTCAATATGTATAGCCTACCTGAAAAATAATCACAGTTTGTAATTTATTGCTACTGAATGTTTGCGAAAGAATGATGCCTATACACATACAAAATGTGTTTCATGATAAAAAAGGGTCTGATGTGTTTTTTCCCCACTAGCCCGAATATGATCATTTTGAGAATAGAACAATCTCTGGGGTATATTCCATATTATATATGTATCATGTAGACAGTGTAAAGTTGGGGCAAGTGATGTTCTAGAAATACTCGCCCTGATAAAAAATTCAATTGCCCTTGGGCAAGTGTTGAAATTTGACCAAACTTTTCGAAAATTCCCTTCGTAATGATGTATTAGTGTTCAGTTTTCATGTGAACAAAGAAACTGAGTAACTGTTTGCATGCCCTAGGTTTGTTGTTAAATTCTGGTTCCAAATAGAAAATGTAATTGTAAACTGTATCCCCAAAGTGTCAGGCCCTAGTAAGGTTGGTACAAATATCTCATGAAACCAATAAAAATCCTACTTTAAAATGTGTGATACTGATATTTAGCCATTAGATGAGCGCTGTATCACTGAAGGTTGTCAGTGTCAAGATGTAATACAGATATTATTGATGCCAAATTGTAACACATTCTGACCATCATGCCTGAGAGTAAGTTGATTGCCATGAAGAGCGCAGGTCATATACCCCCGAGTTGTTAGTTTCCAACCTGTGTGATAATTAGGCACTGCACATAAAGTGAAGAAGTTGCACAGTTTCTTGCAGTGTTGAAATTCACAATTGTCCAATCATCTGTCTAGAGCTACGCTGACCCTGTCTTTGTCAACTCATTATGGACGAGTTATTACAGTATGAAAATACCCCGTAACAATACAGAGGGTCTATGTGGATAATTTTGTATGTTCGTGAATGCCTAGCCGCTGTGAGCATGTACTATGAAAACTGAACTGGCTCATTCCATTTCAATAATTTATTGATATATTTACTTATATATATAGCATAACAATATGCCAAAGGCATTTCTATGTACTTTACATGGTTTGCTTGAATGTGTCTAATGTCAGCGTTTCCCTGATGCTACAAGAAGGAGAGTTCCAACTGAAATCTATGGCGCATTAATTCCGAGAGAACTAGCCCCCCTCGCAATCCTTTGCATCCAGATACTGGGGAGTTTGAATGTTGAGGTTGAGGATTTTATACACGTTGAGACAATGCCTGAACCTGACTCTGCACCAAATGGGAAGCCAGTGCAGCGCAGCCAGATGAAGAGAAGCACTGTAAAATAAAGAATTGCAATAATCCAGGCATGAGATTACAGCCATTCTACACCAAGCTCCCTCACTGAGGTAGTGTCTGAATCTGCCAATACCTCATGAATGAAAATAGCAAGATGATAGGATAGAAGGGACGTGAATGTTGAGATTAGGCTCAGGGTCGAAAGCGACACCCAGATCACAGACATTTTGTTGTTGGTGTTACCCACTGTTGAATTTTCCTTTTTATTTTTTCCAGGGATAAATGGCGAGAAATGAACATTCTGATGGTTGGGTTCGGCCAGCAGACCTGCCTTCCTATCGGACCGAGGTGCAACAACTGCCTGAACCAGACTATATGCCCTCACAGTAAGACTGCAATGAAGGGTCACAAGCCACGAAAGAAAGCCAAGACCACTTGATGTCTGCTGTTGCTGCCTCTGCTACGGTATTAGTTCAATCTCAGAAATCTCTGTCAAGGTTATGTGAGAAAGGACGGAGGGAGGTGGTTTCAAAATGGTAATGTTAATGGATTGTATGCGATTCAGATTAGCCTTGAGGTTAGGACTGGCGATGAAGTTAGAGTCCTGGCCGGCTGTTTCCTCCGGCGCGTCCTCAGGTTAGCTGTCGCTTCATCTCCATTGCTTTATCCCACCCAGGCATTATTGGGAACCTGTCTGGAGCCTGAGTACAATCCGCATCTTTTGGCAGGAGCTTACTCTCTG
This sequence comes from Eupentacta quinquesemita, assembly GCA_032360705.1. NCBI lineage: Eukaryota > Metazoa > Echinodermata > Holothuroidea > Dendrochirotida > Sclerodactylidae > Eupentacta > Eupentacta quinquesemita. Next base: position 5,742 of record JAUOBX010076295.1, read on the forward strand.
GGATTGTCGGAGAGCATGCCTGTGATCAGGTTAATTTTCGTGAAGCACTCTGAGCATGTCATCGACATGGAAGTAACGAAAAAGGAGAAGGCAAGGATTCACTGCTAGTGTCCATTCACTCCCCGATATAGTACTACAGTGGGTTTTAATTTAGGGTCTAAAACTTGTTTTTCAATTTGTATGAAAGAGCCACTTTCAGGGTTTGAGATAGGAATAGGAGTACAGCCGAATGGGTTGAAATGGCATGAAACAGGCTGTGTTTTAGTCCATTGCTGCAGCTTACAATAGCCTATTATCTATCCCACATACTGAACTCTCCCTAATTAGTACTGTGACTACTGTCACATGCCTGTGCCCCATTGATCTTACTCGTTCATAGTACTATTTGACCTCTACGTTTCACTATTAGGGTTTGTTGGTTCTCTGCTTTTCTACTGTGAAGCCCCAAGTGGCCATTTTGTGGCATTTGGCGCTTTATTGAACACACCTTAGTAATATACATCCCAAACCCTAGATCCTATGTATCCCACTTGCCCCTCCCCAAGTGCCCTAGTGCCTGCATTTCCATACAACCCCAACCTCCTCAGTACGTGTAGTTTCTTTCGTGAGAAATACAAAGGAAATCCTTCGTGGAATGTTGAGGTTATGAACCATGATTAAAACAATAAAACACATAAGGAATTGTCCAAGTTGTACAACCGCGACTTCACAGTTATCACACTACCAGTGGGGTACTTATTCCCCAGAACAAGTAGTCATTATAAATCGGGTGCATTCGTGACACTGTTGCCCTTGCAACAATTGTGGCAACAAATAGCATATTTGTAGAGACTGCTCACAAACAATACAATGGACAAAAACCAGAGAATGGTACCTATTATTACCTAATAATATGAAATTCACTTGAATGCAAATATGATTAACTGCTCACTACCGTTGACGCCCAACGTCCTCCATAACACTAGACCACACAACGGAGCACCTCTTAACGATGGTATATTGGTCAAATTGAACCCTATATATGCCTCCACAGAAAAGTTGTCATAGGATTAATATGCCAGATAGCTGATACTCCACATACAAATCTGTGGAATTTGTGCGTTCCTTTGCTATCCAAATGCAAATTTTCTTGTTTGTGCTTCCACCACTATTATGTTTTACCCTGACTGTACACAGACAACAAGACAAGCATCCTGAGTGCTCGGTGAGAATTCCTTTCCTGTAAGCTTCCTCATAGATCTTTCAACAATATCACACGGCCAACATAGGGATTCAAACAACCCTCGAGAATGTTTGTGTTTATCTTAATTTTCCTAATTTTGAGAAACTTTTCCTTCTGCGCTGCCATCGTCCCCCCACTGATGGTGTCTTCCATTGATAGACAGCCAGGCTGTCCATAGTCATGTCTAATCTCATGTCCAGCTTCAATGGTCTCTACTGCAGTAGAGTGGATACTGAACGGAGAGCACTCATCTGAATTTTCCACGTTTTCGGCACCTTGCGAGAAACTTTCTCTTCCGGGCTGCCAGCCTCCCTTCACCTGTGCTCTACTGTGTTATAGACTTTCATAGACTGCCAGGATGTCCGTTGTCATGTCTAATCCCATGTCCAGCTTCAATTGTCTCCACTGCTGTAGAGTGAATACTGAACGGAGATCACTAACCTACTGAAGTATTGGAGCCTGTTCTCTGTTCAATGTTGGAATAAAGATGCTCATCTCAGACAGAAATGTTTAAGGTTCAAATCTACATCAACTTGGGGAAGAGGATTGACATCAGTCTGACCATGAATATCTGAAGATTTTCCTTCAGTTGATTGAACTTGCATGTCTGATTTTCCCTCGTTTTGCAGCACCTTGCGAGGAACTTTCCCTTCTGCGCTGCCATTGTCTCCTCATCTGTGCTCCACTGTGACGCTGTCTCCCATAGACTGCCAGGCTGTCCATAGTCATGTCCGATATCATGTCCGATCTCATGTCCAGCTTCAATAGTATCCACTGCTGTAGAGTGGATACTGAATGCAGAGCACTCATCTGATTTTTCCTCCTTTTTCGGCACCTCGCAAGGAACTTTTTCTTCTGCGCTGCTGGCGTCCCCTCATCTTTGCTCACCTGTGATGCTGTCTTCCATAGACTGCCAGGCTGTCCGTTGACATGTCTAATCTTATGTCCAGCTTCAATGGTCTCCACTGCTGTAGAGTGAATACTGAATGGAGAGCACTCATCTACTGCTGGGCAAGGAGGATTGGCATTGGTTCGTTCATGCTCATACATTCCTGAGGAGCAAAATGTTTCTTTTATCCTCTTCAAACTTGTGTCTCATTGTCAGAGGATGACAACAGTCAAACTGGAGGGGCGCAAGTCTTAATGCCAGCAATGCCTCCTGGAATCACCATCCGATTCGTCTTGGTATAGTTGGTGAAGTGCATCACAGTCTAGATGGCATCTTCAGAACTGAAGGCATTCTTGTTGTTCCTATGTTCCATCAAAGGATTTCTGTGGAACTTTGATGCCAATGGTTGAATGGAAGTCTTCTCTGTGGAGCGAAGAGCAGATGTGGCCCTCTTTATCTACCCTTTTGGCAATAGGTTGATGTTGCGTCTGCTGTTTAAAATGAGGGATTCATCTGATTCGAATACAAGTAGTGAAGTTACTAAATATTGCTTGGATTCCTCCAGAAAGTGTTGCCTCCACTTCGGCAAATTCTTTTATTGTGTTTTCTGTCAAGTGGATGTCATCTGGAGCCTCGTAGTCTGCTCGGATATCTGTATCCCGGATGGACGCCATCTGAAAGCTGAACTTCCACTGTTTGCCTCTGCATGGACAGAATGGAGAGCAACCGAATCACTGAAATGAAGTTGTGTTTGTTCAATGGGGAATAAAGACCCTTATTAATAATAATACACAGTATTTAGATGCGCCATTCACCGAAGTATCATGGCACTTACAATAAATATAAACATATATACAAATACAAATGAACAAGATATGTACAATGAGCCAACCTGGCAGTGATTGAACAGAAATTGAACAGGGTCGAATCTACATGCGACTGGGAGCAAAGTATTTCTTGTATCTTTCCCAAACTCGTGTCTTATTGCCAGAGGCGGGCAACAGTCAAACTAGAGGGTCAGCAGTCTCTACGCTATCATTGCGTTGTGGAATCACCATGATCCCATTCGTCTCGCCATAGTTGAAGATGTACGTCACAGTGTGGGTGACATCTCCAGCACTGAAAGCGTTCTTGTTCTTCCTAGCTCCATCAGAGGATTTCTGTGGAACTTTGATGCCATCAGTTGAATAGTCAGTGGTCTTCCTAACCTTACTTACAGTATTATTATAATGTAAAACACCACTGACCTATGCTGGGGCATACACACCTCACCCGCCATGACTTTAACATCCTCAAAAATGTATACACTTTCCTAACTAGAAAAATAATATATCTGACTGCTTGAAATTCCTGACTGGTGTGTGATATCCCTCACTCGTTTTCCTTTTTCATCCTGACATGTTCAAGTGACCACCACGCAGTGAGTCGCTAATCAGAGACACCATGACACGCCTGAACATTTCTTCTATCGAACGTCCTCCAACATCTCCCGCCTCTCTTCGCAGCCAAAAACGAATGTGTGCATACAAATGGCTTCAAAAACTTTTCACCTCCACAACTTTATTAACTATGAAACACTACTAACCCAGCAGCCATTTTGGATATTTCAACGCAACTGATTCTGGCACAGGTTCAGACGTTCTGAAACATGACACTCTTTTTGAGAGCAACTTTTATTTGAAACAAATCTTGCTGCTCGAATTTCCTGACTGATATTCCTCACTCGGTTTTCAGTTTTGGGGAAAAAACTGGCTCGTGGACTTTCTTGCCTAGATTTTAACTTCTTCATCTCAACAGAATAAGTATTTGTTAGTTAACAGTATATCTAGTACTCTGCCTATTCCTGCAGTAAAGACTGGTTTACTTAGTTTATATACTTGTCAGGCAGTGTCATTCCTAATCTTCCATCTTTGGATTGCGTCCCTGGAGTTACACAACTGCAATGTCTATTTGCTGCTAACCACAGCCATGAGTGCCTTGGTCCCAGCACCCGAGTGACTGTGAACATTTTATTCGATGCCATTTTGTGCACTGGATGCCTCCTCGCAGCTAACACTAGCTATCGGGTTAACCTGGCTCATCTCAATCATAGTAGCCACATTCTGAATCACTTCCTGGAATCGATCTCGCCTCAATTGGAGGGAGATGTCTTTCCACTCTGTCATGGCCTGTCAGCATCTATTAGTTGTTCTAGGACGTTAAAGTTTGCGGAAAAAAAACCCATAATGGAATGCAACTTAGTGACTGAAACTTTGATTTTATTCGATTTTGTGCACTGAATGCTCTTTGCAGCTTACTTTTGCTAGTGGGATAACCTGGCTAATCTTCATTATTGTAGCCACATCTGGAAACACCTCCTTGTATGAATCTAGGAAAATCTCTTCCACATTCTCGGCTCAATTGTAAGAAGAAGGTGAGAGATGCCTTTCCACCCTGTCATGGCTTTTTCAGCATCTTTCAGTTGAGTGAAATCATTTTTGGCATGAGTATTTCCTAGCAAACCTGATCCCTGTTATTCCCTCCCTCTTGTGCAGTATGGCTTGATGTCACGGAAACACATACTTATCATCTGGAACAGTTCGCGAGTGGTTAGCAGTTTTCAAGTTTCTCAAGTCACCATCAAGAATGAGCAAACATGATTTACATCAACCGAAGTGTTATAAATATGACTTTCCAGATTTCTGAATGTTGATTCTCTGTCAATGTCAGACTATTCATGGTAAATACACATCGCACGTCTGGAATTGATGTGTGAAGAAATCATGCGACTTATTCTTCACAACGCATTGGTAATTCTGGAACGAATTTGTTATTCACTCAGCAGAGTTGATGACCTCAACCCTGCAGAGAACTCCTCAGCACAAGTGATTGTCTCCCCTATATAGTGCTGTCTTCGTGACCCCCAGCTGCAGGAAGCAGCACAGTTTTTTTTTTGACAGTAGGTAAGAAGCGATCGTTTTGGGCTGTTTCCCTCCTTTCCGCCAACAAGTATGAAGCATTCGTCTTGGGTTGCTTCCCAAGATATCGTGCAACCCATACTAGTACTTCACAAGGCATCATAAGTTCCTGGAACGATTTTGATGTTCTCTCGGCAGAGCTGATGACCTCGAACGTGCAGAGAAATTCTCAGCACAGGTGACAGTCTCCCCAGTGCCCTCTTTGTGACCCTCAACTGACTGGCAACCCCAAGCTGCAACTGCAGGAAGCAGTAGGTAGGATGCAATGGTTTTTGGCTGTTTCCCTTCTTTCTGACAACAAGTATGGAGCAATCGTCTTGGGTTGCTTCCCAAGGAATCATGCAACCCATACTACCAGGGCATTATTAATTCTGGAAATATTTTGATGTTCTCTCAGCATAGTTAATGATCTCGACCTTGCAGAGAAATCCTCGGCACAGGTGACAGTCTCCCCCAGTGCCCTCTTTGTGACCCCCAACTGATTGGAACCCATGCTGCAACTGCTGGAAGCAGGGCAGTTTCTTGAGTGACAATAAGTATGAAGCAATAATCTTGGGTTGCTTCTTCATCCCAAACTAACTGCGGGAACGGGCACAGTTTCTTTTGAGAGGGCAGATAGGATGCGATTGTCTTTGGCTGTTTCCCTTCTTTCCAAAGGCCCTCCACTAGACAGTGAAAAAACATGCAAATAATTGTTGTAGCGACAATGAGTATGAAGCAATCATCTTGAGATGCTTCTTCATCCCGAACTAACTGCGGGAACGGGCACAGTTTCTTTTGAGAGGGCAGATAGGATGCGATCGGGGCTACATCAGCTGAAACCCATGTTTTCACTTGGTATGTGTGTTCCCCTATTGTTATTATATGTCCGAAACCTTCATAAACATAATAGTAAGTCCAGAATACTTGGCCAGATCATGCTGAAATTTGATATGTACAGTGGCCTCTGACACACTGCGTATCAGTGACAATGCTACAGTGATCCAAACTCATAGAGCTGCATCTTGTTAGCAGAGTGTACATTGCGGAGCCTAGAAGCAAAATCATGGAATGCATAATGACTCTTACTGGCCATTTCCTGATCACACTGGTCGACTCTTCTCATAGATAGATTGTACTCCCAAAACACTGCAGGACTCCTGACATCAATGCGCAAACAGGTGTCAAGGATAGAGGATATCATCAAAATAGACTGGTTTTCAAACCATTTGACAAAAGCTACACCCTCCCCAGATACAAACTGCTCGGAAGAACCATGGCCTTGCTTCTTCATCTCATTGTCAACAATAAACCAGACCAGCACAAACTTCCGGTTGATTGTCCCAGTCATCAGGATGCCCTTCTCCTTCGGATGGTCAATGACAGACACGTTAATGAAAAAGCGATTGGAAAACAACCTGTGCCCCTTCACAATTAGTGACTGCCAAATGCTGTACTGCCCAGTGGTAACAGTCTTGCCATACATCACCCGATCACCGTAAGTCTTCGGACCTTGGTAAATAACAATCTAGGATGAGCCAAGAAGCCCCATTGAGGACAAAGTTCTTCGGACCTATTGGGTATGGCTTTCGAGGAACAATCTGGCGAGTGGGACACCTCCCAGTGATTGCTATCATCTGCTCATCAATACACACATTCTCCTCTCTGGGTGGAGAAACATGTCTGCCTCATCCTTCCTTCAAACGGCCTCACCTTCCACAACTAATTAGCCAATTGGAATCCTATAGTTCATGCAATTCAACTTGACCTGCAGATGGTTCAATGTTCACCTTGGGGGCTACACTGGATGAATGGTCCGTCGTTCGTGTTGGTAGCCATATAGCAGTCCCTGCAGGTGTTTAGACCTCGGACTGAACTATTGCAGACAACACTGTGTGATTTAATGCTGATTGCTCCCTCAACAACCCCATCCTCAAAGTCGGGTCTACATCACTGTCTCCGAAGAAGTCCCTATGTTCAATGCATATATTTCTCTGTCATCTTCATCTCAGAGTTTACAGCCCGGTCTCTGAACGTCATCAATGACTTTTGCTTTCGACAACGATATTAGTCGTTGAGCGCTAGGTTCAGCTTTTGATTTCTGCGTGTGTATTTCCCCTCTGGGAAATCCACTTTTACCTGCCGCATTGATCACTCCTGTTTACCTCCATTATGCCTCTCCTTGACCACAAGCCCGTCTAAAGTGGGATATTAGTCATTGAGCGCTAGCTTCAGCTTTTGATCTATGTGTGTGTGTCGTTCCCCTCTGGGAAATCCACTCTTATCTGCCGCATTAAACTCCTGTTTTGTTCAATTTTGGAAAACGTAGCCTGAAGTCCATTGTTCATTCTTGAACCCAACAAGTTTTGAACTGCCTGGATGTCATC
>JAUOBX010076406.1:0-13172 GCA_032360705.1 Eupentacta quinquesemita
AGCGAATGAGGTCCTTTATCATTGTCGCTGTGTATATCCGCCATAATGGAAAGAGACTGGCATTCGTGAGCCGAAATCCGAAAAAATCGGATCGGTGCGCTATACGATATCGTTGCAGTGTGACCGGGGCTTTAGACATCTGAGATTTTCATGACCGGACAATTTGCAGCTGGACAATTCCCACCCGGACAATCGTCAATCGTCCGGGTGGCAATTGTCCGGCAACCGAGAAATTAGCTCAGTTGGTTAATCACTGAATTGGTGATCCGAAGATTGCAGCAGGCTCTTTCATCCAGTGCGTCCTTGCATGGACAATGTGCTCCAAATCCATTTTCAGTTGAGGAAACGAATGCTTCTTGAATCGATCCCTCACATTATTTAGGGGGTGCGAAGTCGATATTATCCTAGTACCGAAAACGAACTTTAAAAATAACGAACTTACTCGACTATAACGGGAATAATTTTTAGAGACAAATCATTCGATTACGATTGCAAGTCCAGAGAAGATGGACAGGATTCCTCACATACGTTGAAAGAGCCTTATTTGGAGGGTATGATTTTATTCAATCGGAGGATGGAGGCGAAAACTGTGTTTCATTCAGATTGGTACGTCATTTGGCTGTACAAGTGTGACTTCAGCTTCCTGCACTCAGGAGGATATTTCCTGATTTCCTGAGGATCTTCCTGGCAAAGTCTCGGGAGTCCAGTCACCCTATAAACTTGAGGCAACGCAGTGGGAGTCCAAAAAAGTCGAGAAGATATTGAAGAGCCGACAAGCGCTAGGTAACAATTATGTATAATCGTTCTGAATAATTTGTCACACAAAACGCGTTTTCTGAGATAGCGATTCCTTGTTATAGGCCTATGCCAGTTTATAGTTATACATGAATTTCAGTCGTTTCTTCGAACTCGCGAATGGAGAGGGGAGTTGAGAAACTTTCTCCTGCCAATCCCATGAAAGTCTCCGTGAGCGGACTGCAATGTGAATGAGTAGAGGGGGTAATTACTAATTAAACACAGATGCCAATGTACGAATTTAATAATTTTAATAAATTTAAGAGTCGTTGCATGGACTGATGGACTCGAGCTCACATATATGGAGTGCAAGCATAATTAATGCCACCTCATGACACCTTCATGACGTCCCCACCGGGTGAAGACATAGCTTCCCTTCTTAGGGGACCAGAAATCCGCCTATGGAACTGATTATTTTGAGTAGCCCCAAAAATGAACAATATCTCTGTGTGTATTTTGTGCCAGGCGCTTAGAACACCTCAGCTTTTTTTTTATTTCATCGTTATGGAGTGACACCCGAAATACCATCACCGTTTTTTAACCAATATACCGTACTACCTTTTTGACTGATTGAATAGGCCTATTGTTGTGACATGACTGGAAAATGCATAGTCCATTACATCCGACCACAGGCTAGCAGAAAGTACCATACGGTACCGAATGAAACCCAGTCTAACTGGTTTTACCTGGATCCAGTTGGAAATCAGTCGAAATCCAGTTCAATTATCGGGTTCTGCATTTTGGTTGCTGTTTTAAGTGGAACTCCTAAATTGGAGTTGTATACCATAGTAAACAAGATATGGAGAAACAGATTGCACCATTGTGTTCGCCGCCTTGAACTACCACTAGCAAAATTAAAATAACAGATCCAGGTGATCGTTTTCTTGGTTAGTTTTTGAGATACAGGCGGTAATAACTGAACAATCCACCTGGGTCTGTTTTTTTTATCGTGCTAGTGATAGTTTGGGGCAGCGACCACAATGGTGCAATCTGTTTCTCCATATCCTGTTTAGTTTTTGAGATATAGGCGATAGTATATAACTCGCTTTTTCGAGTGACCATAACTCAATGACGCAATAACGCAATAACTCATCGGATCCGGCGTGCCGAGTTGCATGATATATTTTCGACTTGAATAATTACTACTCGATCCTTGGATGCAAATCCAGAGTAGGTAAATGTTCACAAAATTGTCTCCGATTGATGACGTCATCGCCCAGTATAGCGTTTCACACATTTCGCGAGATGTTGTCACCGGACAATCAACTTCGAAGGCAGGTTTCTCCACAACGGTTCACCCGATTTTTACGGGAAAGGTACCGATGAATAGCTGAGAAATTACTCTATAATATATCAAAAATAAAAAGATCCACTCCATGTGGCCTTCAAACAGTAGCATGATGATCCATTGATTTGCGCATCGCGCATTCAAACCACAATACCTTTCTCATTGTGGTTTGAATCTTCCAAGTAAGATCACCATGAGAATTACCTCATCGAGCTCTTTCAAATGACATATAACTATCATATATAAATCATCGTTAATATTTTAAAAGGTGTGACAGATGTCGATTGATGCGTTCTTATTGGTCTAGCGCTTATTGGGCTTTGTGGCATGTAGCCATGTAGCGTTATGTGCCGCTTGATTTGATTTGATTGTCACAGGTTCAAGAAACCATGCTGATTGCTCATCGATGAACCCTGACCGTGTTGTTCGTGGATGGGCACCGGCGATAACTCGCCTCCTCGTTTCGACTAGTGCTCATATGATATCGAGGCAGTGGTGTACATTAACCAATCTCAACCTGCTACCAGTACCGCTATTTCCCGTCCCCATCCGACGGATGACCAGTGAACCTCAGGATCTAACCACTTTCTCAGATCTAACCACGGTTACTGCGTACATTCGACTGACGAGACTTATTGCAACTAACCCGTCAACAACCCCACATAATTACCAAGCCCACTGCGCCGCAGCAAAGCCCAGTCCCCAAGACCCCGCCGATCGCCACTGTGAGTACAGCAACCTCTGTAGAAAAAAATGTGGGAATCGAACGCGGAATCAACCGGAACCTTTGTATTGCCAAGCGTCACTGATACCGCTAGACCACTCTTCCGCTTGTTGGTATAGACAGCGAACTGTTCTCACAGAACCGCGGAGTTGACGCCCGTTTTATGGTCTCATTTCTTCTTCTGCTTCACCCTGCCAGGGGTATGTGTCATGCATCCTGCTCGCGGCAAGCTCTGTCTCTTGTCAGCTTATACGAAACGGTATCCACGTTTAGCCGGAAGAGTTTATTGCTGATGATAGGATTACTAATGAGGGTACTGCAACGTGCAGCTCTCAGCCCGCATCAGTGTTAACCACAATCTTCCAAGGAACACTTGATGACGTGCGCAATCCCCGAAATATGAATAACGTCGATAACAACCACAGTCCCTAAAACAAAGGTGATATCTGGCCTCAAAGATGATAGACCAATCACCCATATGCCTAACATTTGCTGTCATGAAATGCCTGTCAAGGCTGGCCGTGAGGATCTAATGGCTGAGGATGGAGCTGTTGTAGATGCAGACTGCAGTTTGCCAATAAAGGCCAATGGGGGTGCTGAACATGACTGTACAGATTATGATTCCCTTTGACCAGTTTATCAAGTGAATCCAACCCCCAAAATGTATTTCAGTCAATTAGACCGTGAAAATGAGGATAGATCTAGTATTGCGCAATGTTTTTCAATGTCACAAGGGAGAGGAAAATGCATGCTCGGTGTAAAGTCAATACATATTTGACTCTGAAAACAGTTCACATTATTTTTAGGAAGATCAAGATGCAAGAGATCACGGACTTCGAAGGAAAACACTCAATAGGCACATGTATTTGGTTCCCTCCGTGACATCATCAGATCTAAAATATTGATACCGATACCACGATGTACCACGAGTTGGGAACTGGGATTCAGGGGTATTGAAATATGCTCTTCCCATCTAAGCAAGTTTCGAAGCAATGAATTAACCCTTCACCTGGCCTTCAACAATTCCAGTGAATGCACAGTTTATTAGTTGGCTAATCGCTTTGTGTGGTACCGACTATTCCCAAATGTCAGCTAGCGGATAAATGAATAGATAGATAGACAATACAGAAATATTATATACACATATACAACAATGTATATACAACACAGCAAGCTACCAACTGAGCTGCATATTAGATAGAGCGCGTGGCTTTAGAGTTGGAGTGGTGAATGGCCTCTGGAGAGAACGAATGACAACATCTGTATGTTCTAGTGTTTGGAACCTATATTCTTATACCAGATATGTTGTACCGTGTGAGAACATGAAAGGGATGGATAGAATTTCGTATAATTTTCCAAACTTTCTTCAGAAGGCTTTCCTCGTAGATAGAGGTGAGTGTTGGCAGACTTCGACCGATGTAGCGTTTAGCAAATGTCTCCCAACAGCCCAAGTAGCTCCAAGTCTGTCATTTTTTTTGTGGAAATGGTGGGTCCAATAGTGTTAGAGGTACTCGAGAAATCGATTGATAGGGCTCTGACAGAGGTTTTAAGTTGTTCGAGATGCTCAAGAACACGATGTGGAAACACTGGCATTGTATATCCCTCGTTTGCTTACATCTACTGATCTAGCGATGCAGACAAGTAATTCGATAACACAATGGATATAGGAGGTCAACATGTATATCAGATTATCATTGATAGCTAACCATTAACTTGTTGAAAACTGCATCGGTAGATATCGTGCCTCCAGTACGACTAAGACGCCTGTCAAACCATGATATGAACACAACATATTATTTGAAAGTATATATTTCTCATTTTTATTTACATCATTCTAAAGCGGCCTCTCGGCTGAAATAATTTGCACATTAGCCATTCATAAAATCCCGATATCCCAAAATAGTTCAAAATCAAATGATACGGTAAGATATTTTTATCCGGGCAAAAAGAAAAAACAACAATGACAATCCTATGACAGTATGATATACTAATGGAGGTTGAATACGACGCTACAATGTAACTATATTAACAGTTGAGGCTGATTCAAATCAGACGTCAATTGGCACCGTTTGAATCAGTAGTGTAGATAAAAAGACATACCTGGATACATATCTGGAGTAAATGTTCTACGAATATAATATATGTAAATAATGTAATCCGGTGAATAATATACGTTTTGTACAGGAAAGGGACAATAATCCCTCGTTGTGGAAGAATGATACATCCTGGTGGATGAACCAATCGTTATCCCTCGTCCTTCATGGGCAAGCTTTCAAAAATGTTCATGTACACATCAGGCTATGGCATCATCAAGTTATGGAGATGCCAAATAGTTGTCATAATTTGATATAGCTACATTGATATAACAATGGAAGGAAAAATACAATATCGCCTGGATGACGCTTCATGACGAGGAAAGTCAATTGAATGAAGAGATATCTAATTAATAGTTTCACTAGGTTGCACTCTTTCCGTATTTATGCGGTATTTCCTTTCTTTCATCATGCGCTTTGAGCAGCCGCGGGCTGGAATCAGCGTTATAGATAGGACTATCTCTTTTTATAATTACTATTATTATATTACTACATCGATATAACAATGGAAGGAAGAATAAAATATAGCCCAAATGATGTTTTTGACGAGGAAAATCAATGAATGAAAGCACATCTGAATAATGTACGTTGTTCGGTGGTATCATTTGGCGACAAAAAGTCAGGGTCTCGGTACCTCATTAGTAAAGGCCTTTACGATGGTGGAAGTACGTACTGCTGCCAGTCGTTTCCTTCTCAATAGGTCTACACATGGGCAATGTAATAATACATCTATACGATCTACTAAATTCACATTTCTTCACACATCACACACATGCAGGCTATTCGCTAATACACTTGACCAACTTCCAAGTACCATGATTGATATTGTTCGTTTCAGGGGCTAATGTAAGAGGTGTGCATGTGAAAAATGTCGAGTATTTGTATTCGTATGAGGTGATTATTCTTAGACTAGTGCATACACAGTTTGGTATAAATTTGGCTTGAATTTCTGAAAGCGTCCTCTAAACTTTTATACACGTCAGTTTGAAATGATTACTCTGAAACGTGGGAACTGCTGCTTGTTTCAGAGTTTAATCTACGGCGAGATCTCTGTGTCCACGCTGTAATGAGTTTACTATTGTAGGCCTACATGAGAGTTATTCCCGAATAGAGGTACACCATTATCCCAATACCCAGAAACCACAGAGGTCACGACTATTGAACCCGGCATTCCGAGCAGGGAATGCGACTTTGTGGTCTACGCTAATGAGGTTGGATTGACCAATCGGCCAACCCAAATGGTCCACTTTCATTTACCTCTGGTCTGTAATGTCTATAACACAAGGTAAGATGTTTTTTCAGATGTTTGCACTGCACTCTCGGATTCTATGATCAATTAGCTGCAACATGTACCCGAGAACGTTTTCCCCGAGCAAGAACCATTTGAAATGATTCTCAGGAATCTACATGGAACACCAAATCAGATGATGTTTGAAATAACAGGTCAAATTAGCTATCAGCCGTAAGATGTTTTCAAACACTCATCAATGTTCCCAACCGAGGCGGGAATATTTCAAGGGTAACGTTTCAAACATGTGCACTGTGAAAACACCGCATTCAACAATTCCCCAATCAAGATGCCGTTTGAGTAGTTAAATGCGTCCTGACCAATTACCCAACGTTTCCATACAATTTCAAATATGTATACAGCACGCAACTCTTAGAAGTCAATCATAAGTCATATCAGTATACTTAGTGTGCATCCACAGAGAACACCGTGCTCCATAGTATGACATAAAGTAATTTTCCACTGTCATTTGGGTTACCTAACCAAGCATATTTTCATACATCATATATACGATATATACTGAAACCAATACGCGATTCGAGGAGCTGAATGAAACATGCCCAAAACACGTCCGTAGTGTTGTCTCCTCTTCGGAATGGGGATCTTTTCTACGTTTCGAAATGAAGACTATTCCCTTATAACGATACATTTGGTGCATCTTACCGCGCTCAAGCAACGATGTTGTTGGATGCCATTTGGGTTAGTAAATGCGCCGGCATTACTGCCCGTCCCACGAGTTGAACCCCGGCGGAAGTGACACTTCCACGTCGTCCTTCTCGTCGAGAGGGACCTTCTTAGGTTCGTCGTCGTAACCTGGTGGGAGAGTACCCCCCGCTGCCATGTCATATGTGTTTTCGTCGTCTGTGTTTGCGACGGGGTTTGTCTCCGATCGGTATCGAACGTTTGAACCGCTGATCGTCAATGCAGCATCCGACTGATTGGAGGAAACTGCATATTGGTAATCTGGAGGACTGCTGTAGGAGTTTACGCGTCCGTGGATTGGGGGATCCCCCCGGGGCGTCTTTCGGCGGCATCGATAGACTATGATGATCAGAAGGATTATGATGACGAGAAGAAGTAGCGCGATGACAGCACCAAATATATAGACATACCACTCTTCATTCTCATCCAGTTCGTTCGGATCCACCTGTTGTGAACTATTCGGCAGTGAATCACCGTCTGGAGACAAAATATACGAAATACGCGTTATCCTTTAAGCATCCAGAGGAAACTGGGTAAAATAATTGAACACGATTTGACCATGATTTACTGCATTCCTGATGAAGCATCTACTTCCCTCAATCAGTGACGTGAAAAAAGATGAATAAAATGGATGAGCACGATCAGAGTCAGGTTTCATTACCAGCTTGAGCAGTTGAGCAGGATGTAGTACACTTGATTATGGCGTTAGGCATATTTCATGAAGAGAGGTTATTGACGAAAGTAAAACGAATTCTGGTTCCATAGACCTAACAGAAGCAGCAAATGATCTCGGATTTATCTGAACTCTGAGCGTGTTTAGACAGTTGCAGTTACAATAGGCAAATTACACGAGGAATGAACGAGAACAACGCGTCTCACATGCATACAGATGTATGCCTGCCTGACATTCTGTGTCTGGCTGGCGATCAAGAAAGTACTGCGAGCCAAGTCTGATGGCAGCAATGACGTTACACTGTTACGAGCAACACGTCAATCATAATTGTTTCCGTTCATACCTAACCTGCATAAATGCTGTGATATTTGTAATAATACATATATATTATGGTAATCACATTGACTGTTCTGTCAGTTATCCGAACCTCTTTTTCGTAACTTAGTCGAGTCATTATATAGGATCCGAACCAACAATATTGCAACAAAAGGGCATTTTGCTTCAAGTTGCTCAGTAACCTGTTGCTTAGCATCTCCAGGGGGAGAAGTCCCTCGGGAAAAGGGTAAATTTGCATAATTCCAACATGACGTACTATATAGACCTGAACGTGCCGTACTATAAACACTCTAGGACGTCAGTTGTCATATGACGTCACCGTGACGTAGCAATGACGTGTGTGACAGAAAATTAGCATACTTTTGCGGACTATATAGACGTTGATGTACATAAACCCCTTGGTAATTCAGATCTGCTCTCCGACATAATGTTACTGACACAACGGAACATATTTATATAATTGCGACATTGTCGAATGGAACCAGGCAAGTATAATACCTAAAAGGATCATACTCATTACCGGAATCTCCCTGGATTGAGAAGTCGTAGAACCATGTCGACAGCAAATTTATGTCTATTCAAAAGTAGGTATATCAAGAACGCAACCATCAGAAGGTATGATGTCCATGTTGTTTCAATGCGTTTCGTTTTGTTTTTGTTCAGGAAAACTGATAATGCAACGTTTTCTTCTAACAGTCGAGGACCCACGCACGAATCGAGGCGTGAGGGGGTGATCACGTGAACCTAATTAATAGGCCCATGGTTATTTATAGTTCTGGCAAAACTGTTGTCACTCCTGTTATTCGGTCGATCAACTTGGACCACATGTCTGTTCTTATATTCATGACGGTTTATAATGATGTCTTTCAAAAATGTATTTACTAATTTGTAAGGTTGGAGTGCCGTTGGCATTCTCTCCAAAAATGAACACATTCTCCGTTATTGATTGCGTGATCGGTTACGTAAGTCAACAATGTATGCATAAAGGCGTTGAAGGCAGAGTGCATGTCCATAACCTAATTTGTGGCAAAATAGTCGGGTACACATTCCAGACGACAATTGGTCACGGGAAGTAATAATGTGGGAATATTGCCCAAGTCGTTTGTGAAATGAAATGCACGGAATATGTACTTTTTGCGCGCTGGGCGCGCATTGTGGCTCCAAGATAAGAAGAAAAGACATACCATGAAGATTCATTATAATCATCTCATCATTCCACCCGCTGTCTTACAGTTTTTTAAAGAATAATATTATGAACTTTCCTGGCTATAACAACTGCAGTCATGAAAAACATGTATCACGATCAAACACATATAGCTGGAGGTACTCATGAGTGGCTGGACATCTGCTGCCACCTGGAGGGTTTGAAAACCAGAAATATCCAGTGTACGCTTCACGCCAACTAATAGGGCGCTCCGCTCAGATAGTGAACTTGTGCCCCTCATCAAGAGCAGGTGAACCCAGTAAACCCCTCCCCAATTCGAAAATTAAGTTTCGCTGTCTGCTGCTTGCGCATCAGTGTCCTGTGCAGTCGGGCATCACTCCTAAGAGGACCACTGTTGATCGTATCCTGCCACTCCGTGTCCTATCTAACTGGATGTTGGAGTTTTGTGGGGCCTCTCTGGTACCCAATATCAAGTACAGCAAGGCTCTCGATTTTGTGTGCAGGAAACCCTGTGGAGGACACTTAAACAGCGTAATGTTAAGTGGCCCTAAATATCGTGCATCTTTGCTGTAATCCAGTACTGAGAGGGCTCTGAAGTGTACTGGAAGTCTACGACTTCTGTCCTGTTGTTTTAGAGGTGAGGCAGGGTTTGTACTACCTCCTGCACTGCTCAATACTTCCATGGGCTGAATTATGGAGAGGGCTGTGATGTTACTGAGTGTAGGGTCCTAATTTAAGAAGTAAGGGTTCCTTACTTGGAATTTGCTGATGCTGCTGCTTAAGTACTCCGAAGTCTGCAAGTGGATTCCTCAGTGGATGGCTGGATGCCCTTGAAACACCCAGACATATTAAGTGCTGAGCCATCGGGGGCCTAAAAAAAATCCCGATCATAAGTCCACAGATTGAGATTATTCGGCCTATTTAGGATGCTGTTACTCTTCATGCGAGCATCTAAAACGTCATGTTCAAGTGCCAATCATCCCGTCATACAACAATGTGAATGTGCTCATTGGGTATTCTGGCATCATGTTCCAGAGGTTGTTAATATAATCCATGGTCAAATTCGAGGCTTTGGCCGTTTCAAGTACAATGTGGGACACTGGTGTCCGCTAAAGTACATTGTTTTTGTCACCTACATCCAGTATTACGTCAGAATGACGTCCTAAGACGTTGTAAGTAATCTTATTATAGTACTTCGGTATCATGTTTCTATTGGTTGGTAACATATTCCATACAGTCATAGGTAATGTTTGCCATATATTGACCCGAATAACTCTGCGTACAGACGATGAGCAAATATTTCGTGAATGTTTGTAACATACCTTGTACTATCACCAAAAACGAGCATGTCCCGGAATTGCCGTAAGGGTCGACTGCCTCATATGTCACGATGGTCCGACCGATAGGAAATCTACTCCCTGGGGAGAAGGTCTTCCTCACAGTTAGAATACCAGAGTTGTCTGTTGCCAGGGGCTCCGTCCAATCAACAACTGCATCCTCGCCGCCATTTGCGTCTACCTTTATTTCATCGGGGCACCCATAAAATCTCGGCGGTTCCCTGTCAACTACGAAAAGAAATCCTCGATTATCCTACTCCAAAATGTCCGTACGCGGACTCGCCTAAAATTAAATGCTGCAGCAATTCGTAACTGAAATGCCGACAAATAACACTTCCATTCCCCGGCGAATATCTGACAATCCAATTAGTTTCATATACCAGGCTGAATTTGACAGTAACAACAGCAACAACACTGACACACTTAGCCAAATATGACCATTACATCAGCCCACCCTTATAATGTAACGTAGGCCGGATGGCGATGATGACGAGCTAATTAGAAAAATCAAGACAGACACATATAAATGCTTCTTCAATCTACTAATGAAATGATTCGTGTCCAGTATAACGACGTGCTCTACGTGTTGTACGTGTTGTTAACAATACATGAACACCAACTGCAATCACATCTATTCAGTCTAATCAGACCCGAACATCACTGGCAACCGCAGTCCGATCAGACCAAAACATCACCGGCTATCGCAGTCTAACCAGACTCAAATATAACTGGCAATCGCAGTCTAACATACAGGAACATCAATGGCAATCGCAGTCTAGTCAGACCCACACATCACTGGCGATCGCTGGATAACATATCCGAACATCACCGGCAACCGCAGTCTGATCAAACCCAAACATCACTGCAATCGCAGTCTAAACAGACCCAAACATCACTGGCAATCGCACTCCAATAGGACCTGAACATCAGTAGCAATCGCACTCCAATCAGACCCGAACATCAGTAGCAATCGTACTCCAATAAGACCCGAACATCAACGGCAATCACAGTCTAAAAAAACTCAAACATAACTGGCGATCGCAGTCTAATCAGACTCAAACATAACCGACAATCGCAGTCTAATCAGACCCAAACGTAACTGGCAATCGCAGTCTAATCAGACTCAAACCTAACTGGCAATCGCAGTCTAATCATAATATTTGCCATATATTGACCCGAATAACTCTGCGTTCAGACGATGAGCAAATATTTCGTGAATGTTTGTAACATACCTTGAACTATCACCAAAAACGAGCATGTCCCGGAATTGCCGTAAGGGTCGACTGCATCATATGTCACGATGGTCCGACCGATAGGAAATCTACTCCCTGGGGAGAAGGTCTTCTTCACAGTTAGATTACCAGAGTTGTCTGTTGCCAGGGGCTCCGTCCAATCAACAACTGCATCTTCGCCGCCCTTTACGTCTACCTTTATTTCAACGGGGCACCCATGAAATCTCGGCGGTTCCCTGTCAACTAATAAAAGAAATCCTCGATTATTCTACTCCAAAATGTCCGTACGCGCACTCGCCTAAAATTAAATTCTGCAGCAATTTGTAAGTGAAATGCCGACAGATAACACTTCCATTCCCCGGCGAATATCTAACAATCCAATTAGTTTCATATACCTGGCCGAATTTGACAGCAGCAACAGCAACAACACTGACACACTTAGCCAAATATGGCCACTACATCAGCCCACCCGTATAATGTACTAATGATTTTTTTCCTATCCAGGATAACGGCGTGCTCTACGTGTTGTACGTGTTGTACGTGTTGTTAACAATACATCACCGGCAATCTCAGTCTAAACAGACCCAAACATAACTGGCAATCGCAGTCTAACCAGACTCGAACATCAGCAGCAATAACGCTCCAGTCAGACCCATACATCACCGTCTATCGCGGTCTAATCAGATTCAAACATAACTGGCAATCGCAGTCTAATCAGACTCACACATAACTGGCAATCGCAGTCTAATCAGACCCAAACATAACTGGCTATCGCAGTCCAACCAGATTCGAACAAAATCAGCAATCGCAGTCTAACATACTCGAACATGCTCGGTGATCGCAGTCTGATCAGACCCAAACATCACCGACAATCGCAGTCTAACATACCTGAACATCACCAGCATTCGCAGTCCAATTATACCCACACATTGCCGGCTATTGCAGTCGAACCAGACTCGAACATCACCGGCTATCGCAGTTCAATCAGACCTGAACATCACCAGCAATCGAAGTCTAAGCAGACCCGAACATCACCAGCAATCATAGTCTAACCTGACCCAAATATCAGCAGCAATCGCAGTCTAACAAGGCCGAAATATCACCAGAATTATCAGCCTAATCTCGCTAGCACCAGAAACTACTGCAACT
This sequence comes from Eupentacta quinquesemita, assembly GCA_032360705.1. Lineage (NCBI taxonomy): Eukaryota > Metazoa > Echinodermata > Holothuroidea > Dendrochirotida > Sclerodactylidae > Eupentacta > Eupentacta quinquesemita. The sequence goes on from JAUOBX010076406.1 coordinate 12,783, forward strand.
GCAACTATAGGAGGATAATGGTAAGGGGAGGTCACTCTTGACGGCGTCCCTCCCATGAGTCCTGCCTCGGAACCCACACCCATGACAAATATCCCAGCACGCCGACGTACCACAGTGGTGAGTGGTGAAGGCTGTGACTGTTGAAACGTCCTGATCAAGCTACTGATCGTGCTGTTAACCTACCTCTAACAGACACAGTGAAATTACACCAGGCACTGTTCCCCTCTGGGTCTGCAGCCAGGATTGCTACCCTTTCATCCCCTATTATGAATTCCATTTCCGCTAGCCCGGGCCTCGGTCTGGGGTAAACAGTGTCCCCCGGTTGTAGTAGAATGGTAGCATCAGGATTGTCTAGTTTTAGCTCACTCCACTGGATGAATGTCGATGTTG
>JAUOBX010076516.1:0-13169 GCA_032360705.1 Eupentacta quinquesemita
CCCCCCAACCTCTGGGTCCAGTTGGGGGAAATGAGGGAAAAAAAACGATAAAACTGGGGTATTTGGGGGCAAAACAGTGGGTCAGTTTGGGGGTTCAGGGAGTAAGTTGGAGGAAATAGATTTTGGCTCTGCCACCTCCTAGATTCTGTGCACACCACTGGGCACCAGGTCAGCATGGTCAATTATCAAGTTCAAAGTGCATCCGGGTTGGTAGGGGAGTGGCAATTTTAGAATACCCTAATCCTGTTCCCTGGAAAAACAAAAGTTGAACCCTGATTTATTCCTACTTGATAGATGAAAGCACATAACATACAATCAGTGTAAATACAACTGTTCGATTGTGGTTCAATTTTACATTGGCTAGCAATTCTTCTTACATCGCCATCAAGTGTACTGACCTGCTCTCACAAAGTGTGTACTGTACTGTTCATCTAATAATTGTATTTACTCCTTCCAATTCACAGAACAGTATTGCCAAACGGAGAAACCCAAGCCCAACGTGCAGCACCAGTACACCCAGTTTGATGGTGAACCAGCAGAAATTGATCCTGAGGTATGTCTAGCAATTCAATGCACACACAATTGTCAATTACATGCTGTACAGCTGATACCCCTCACTCATATGATATGATCCAGTCACATTCTAAGCAGCTCTTATGCTCATGATCTGCCACAACTCTGTATCTCATTATGAATTCGCCTATTTCGATTAAGGTGTTCCAACCACAGACCTTCTGGAGTGGGGCACCCAACCATGCATGTCATTTTGCTGATTTGGTCTTCTCAGTGAAGCTTCGAACCACAGATCTTCGACCAAAGTTGCGCACTCAACCGATCTGGATGTGAGTGGTGCTTCTGCAGTAAACAATTGTATAGGTATATCTGTGTCATATCGCTTGTTTACTAATTTTGACAATCGTTCCAAGTCTTAACTACATACCTCTGCACTATATTCAGGGATTTCAGGCACTCAACCAACCTGCTGCTTTGAGTGGTACTTCCGACAATTGCATTTACTCACTCAAATCCGCAACTTTGTGTGTCATCTTGCGTATTCTGATTTTGAAGTTTTAACCGCAGACCTGTGCACTACATCTAGGCACCCAACTGATCTGAACTTGCTCAGCAGCCTACCCCGATACCCAAATGCATGATTTTGCTGTACAGTATACACTAATTTCTCCTCATGTCGCTATTAATATTCAGGAGGTGACACGCATTGTCAGTGCAATGGTCGAGAGCGAATGTGAAGAGAGGGAGAGGCTGAAGAGCGCCCTCACGGAGTGCACCCAGAAGGAGGAGAAATGGCGGAATATGGTGAAGGACCTCTGCCGGCAGTTGAGAGACCTAAGGGAGCAGCTTGCAAAGAAAGAGGTGAGGTTGTAAGGGTGCTCGTCAAAATCAGTGGGGGTGGATTGAGTCAGCAGTGCTGGAGGACTCGGGACTGGTCTCTATCTATCTACTTCAAGGACTTGCCTTACCCAATTCGGGACATCCCTTGTTAGAGCTTTCCAATGTTTGCGTACAGTGAATTTACTGTTCATTCAAACTATAGCGATACAAGAACATTGGATTTAACATGACAAAACTAACACAATATAAACCAGGGAAGCATCCCTCTCGGCAGAGCCTCTTAGTGGTTCTTGAAAAATTGTGCCAAAAATTAGTAGGATCAAAATTGCGTGGGGACTGGGAAGCTGAGGATGCTGATGAGTCAGACTTGGTTTGCTTGATACAGAATGTTCCCTATCATTTTAATTGCATGTAGAGCAGCTTCACAAAGGCAGTACACATGGCTAGACATCCGCATTGAAGAATCCATGATCATTCCCAAATTGCCAGCCTGAGGAACAGGGTGGATAATGCAATTGCTGACTTTGATAGTAGGGTTCCAATCCGAATTACTAAAGTGAGACGAGAAGTAAATGAGTGAAAAAAGCATGTTGGAATGTTGCCAAGATCTAATGTCATTGATACAAGCCTCCATCCTGTACACAGCATCATCACGATCTGAAAGGTTGAATGCCAGATAGAGCTGAGTACCATCAGCATAGGCGACAGGCTGGATACCATGGGCAGCAATGATGTCTTTCTAATAAGGAATTTGCAGTGTGTGATCTGCTAACTGGAATGATCTCCCTATTCGAATGAATGAAAATTATTGATAAAATTTCAACACATCAATTTAGGGTAAGTCTATGCCAGATTAATTGAGTTTTGTATAAAGTAATTGACTGAGCAATGGTACATGCATGAATGTTCATTCATTTCATCGGACATCTTTTTCTGTTGCAGGACAAGATCAGGAAAGACAAGTCTACCATAACAGCCACTGCTGTCTGGGGACTCCCCTGCATCATCTCCTCCCAGGGCTCTCAGACAGAGCATGGGGAGGACTTTGGGGTCGTCTGGCCGGTATCCACGGACGAACGTCCCAAATCTGAATCCAGTGCAGTGCAGTCTGTCTCCTCTAACACAGCCAGTCCGCCCAGCACACAGGGTCCTGAGAAGAACCAGTCTGTAACGATGCCTGCCCACTCTGGTGTTTTGGAGAAGCCCACAGCTGGGCTTTTTGCTGCTGGGAAGGCCCAAAATAACACTGTGAGTAGCATGTTTCTTCATTTCATCCAGTGTCAAGTTTGCTGATGCTAGAGATTTTTGTTTTGCACTCGCACACTCCAAATGTGACCTAAGCCTAAGTTCTAATGTTCTACTCAAAACGCTTGCATCATGCATAGGTAACAGAGTGAGGAAACCAAGGCCTCACATCTGGAGAGAAGGCCATGAATGGCGCTGTTCAGCCTGTTCAAAATGTGTGAATTCTGTAGTACGTACGTTTAGATTTCCCACACTAATGTTGGTCGGACAGGTCTATGGGAGCCTACATTTGAAGAAATTAGATGCTCATTCTAACACTACTTGTTTCAAATGAAGTCCTTGTGGACTTAGCCCCGGTTCTTTATAATTTTCAAGAAAAAGATTTATGATATGCACAGGAATATACAGTCAAAATAGTATCTCATCATAAAAATGGTTGGATTCTTGCCTTACCAGGTCTCAAAACATGAAGAAGTAATCGATCTGACAGAAGGAGAGGAATTGACAGCCAGGAAGAAGCAGACCTCCAATACTACGCCTGTTGGGGTGACGCAAAACTCCACTGTTCCGCCTTCAAAAAGTGTCCTCACATCCGCAAGGCCCACTCAACAAAAACAAAGCTTCCTATCGATACTGCCAATCCAGGGTGTGCCTAAGACTACACAGAACAAAGTCTCGCAGAATGCTGCCACCCCTGTAACATCAGTCAACAGGATACCCATGGTGGCTAATGGACAAATTGTAGTCTCGCAGGTAAGTTTATTGCAATGGAATCCAGATAAAAAGCTATGATACTAAATTGTTTTTTTTCAACCCAAACCAGCTATGCTGGTGAGTCATTGTGAGCCCATGTCAATCTATATGATGTACTATCTATCTAATCTGGGAACCTTTGTATTCGCCCATCGGGTACTGATCGTCCTTGTGCATCATGTACACACTTGGATACAATGTTTATTGACTAATGGGACCACTAATTAAGAGCAACATATTCACGATGAGCTGCTTTATTATGAACTGCAAAACGCTACATCACTATGCTACTGCAAGTTGTAACCAATAATGAATGTTTATCATGCCATGTGACTAGCGATCGATCGAGGGCATAGAAAATAATTAGTTTTTCTCAATAATTAGTAAGTTAGCCAGGAGACAAAATACTATGCAACTAGAGATGGTATTATCATGTTGAATGGTTACTATGTTCCACCAGTTTGTTTGGCACATCCATGCATGTCAGTCATCAGGGCGGTGCATTTGCGAATAATTCATTGTTCTATTTCAAAAGCTCATTTGCTTGTAGTCAAATTACCCTGTAGGCCAATCACTGGACGGCCCAATCAGTCATTTCAACTGATTTCAAAAGCACATGCCGTACATCCGTACAAAATTTAAGGCTGACTGCCTTGGTTGCACATACATTCAGTGTGTATGTTCTAGAAACTATTCGGAATGGGGAAAAGGAACAAGAATGTTGAATGTTTATGGTTTGATATTCCTAATTGTTCGATCTAATGTGTAACAATTGATCCATCAGTCATTGAGATGTAACCTATATTTATCCCCAAGCAGCCAAGTGCCACTGTTCCACTACCGCCACTGCACCCAGCACCCAACGTGACCCTCAAACCCGGGACCAAGCAGCTGCCGTTTGTGACCCAGGTCGGGAATGTGAACAGGCTGTTACCAAACCAGGGAGGACAGCAGAGACAGAATGTCGTTCTCACCCAGCAAGGGGGAATGCAACCTCAGCAGGTCCTCCAGACCCAGGGACTGACTGCCCAGCAGCAGCAGCAGCTCCAGAACACAGTCATCATACAGGGGATGAAGAGGGGGATGATCCCGTACCAGGGAGGGGGAGGGGCTAGTATCATCATACCAGCATCCTCGCAGCAACAACAGCAGCCACAACAGCAGCTTGTACGGGTGTCACAGAACCAAACCATGCAACAGGTTACACAACAAGTTCCACAGCAGATTCCAGTGCAGGTAATCATTATTTTGCTGTTTTCCTGCTCAAAGTATCTGTCTGTGTATAGGGGACATGGCTTTATCCACTGGTATTCTGATGTTCCACGGAAACAAACTATTCCACATGTTCCACTATGGGCGGGAAATATGAAATAAGAAACAAACCATGTAACTGGTTCCACTACAGGAAAAATTATGCAGAGGCCATTCTGCGTCAGTCCTCCTACATGTGTGTTGTCCTACCTCCCCTGTTCCATTTCCAAGTTTCCAGGCTTGATTCCGAGAGCTGCACGAGTGCACATTTGTATAACATTATAGCTGCTTACTGGGTGACGTTACGGAATATAGTATATATGCCAACAACGTTTATTGCACTTCTGGGTGACATCCCTTGGCCTTCAATTGAATGGAGTTATTGATCAGGCAATGCTCTGCTATTCCATAATCATGTGTTAATTTGTTTTGAGAATGGCATCGCTATCTTGGCATTGATTTTCCCCATCTGATACAACAACAATCAATTTCTCTACCTGGAATGACTCTAAATCTAACATGCATGACTGGTAACAGCTGTTTCCCTAACATCACAATGCAATTTCTTAATAAAATTACCCAATACAGACTCAATTAGCTGCATTGGAGAGGAAGAAAGACCACTTGACGAAACAGATGCAACAAGCATTCGGGCTTGGGAATGCAAAGCAGGGAGTAGTATTCAGCAATCAAATTCAGACACTTTTGGTAAGCATTGAGGTAACTCGTATCTCTAATTTCCAAGCAATACCATGTTTCAATTCCATGTCATTATTCCATTTTATGTAGGGCTGCAACTGAACCAAATTGTTGGTTGACATTGACATTGAACTTTGTACAATTCCCACTATTCAAGATGATGTATCATGAGTATGTGGCAGTTGTGGCCACTGGTCAAGAGTGAAGCAAGAACTATATGCAGTCAAACAACTCGTTATCATGGAATTTAGCATTTAGGTGTGTGATAGTGAATGATCCCCTGGAATGCAGATTCATAGTTAAAACATGAATGTGATGCACATTCAGTGCTGGAGGTCATTTGATGGTCACCCCTTACCCCTGGGGCATATTGAGCAACTAAGCCCTCAGGCACACTACATAGTGAAGGTAATATTGCTTTTTGTTGGGATGAGGATTTACTGTGAAGTTCTCACTATCAAGATGGACTACTTGGAGCAAGTCCACTAGTTCTGGCTGGTTACTTTTGAAATGTCCATCTGTTTTTGGAACCCGGCAGACTGAATTGTTATGCCACTTAATTGTTTCCTTCGAGAAACTTCCTATATGTGCAAGCTGTGCAGCCACATACAGCGTAAAGCTAAACAAGTTAACTTCCAAATAGTAGCTATTTACTCTCCTGCTCAAGGATACAATGGGACATGGACCCACAACCACCACTCTTGGATTACAAGCTTGTCGCCTGAACCAACCAGGCCATTACACTCTCTGATGATAGTGACTAATCATGCAAGATGATAGGCATTGACCTGCCAGCTCTGAAAATATTTCTTGTGTCATCCAACTGTGGTCAATGCTCGAACAGTGCTTGTCACAGAATGGATATTGACTCTCTAAATATTTGTTTTCCAGAACCAGATTACTTTGATTAAGAAGCAGCTGCTGCAACGAGCCCAGCCGTCTCCAGCTGTCTCCTCTGAGGGTATGAACATTCAATTCTTACATCTTCAGATTGTTTAATGAAGAATTTTAGGAAATACGGTCTGGGGATTCTTCGAAGGTTTCGAAAGTTTATGTATTTCCAAAAACACATGACAGGAATCACTATCTTGTTCTTTCCCAAATACAATAAACATGTGGGCAGTTGGGCACAGTCATTTTGGTGAAGGAATGTACAAACATGTGTTTTTATAATGAATATGAACTCTACCTGAATGCCCACACTTGTTATACACCACCTTCATCGTGTAAAAGCAATGAAATTCATTCTACCCTATTCACTACTACAGGTAATCGGTTCTCCAGGCCGGCACCAGCGTACACTGCAGCACCGGCAAGGAATACGCAGGTTGGTCAGACCTCCAACCCCATGCGTGTCCAGCAGGCGAGAAATGCAGCACAGCCATCCCCCATCCTGCCTGCCGGTAATACACGCATTACCAATGGTACGTGGCATCCCATCGTCCCGCAGCCTGTGCAGAATGCCCGGAGTCCTATGTACAAACACCCAGCTCCGCTTCCTGTCCTCCACGTGTTCAACGGCAAAGCAGAGGGTTCGCGTTTGCCTCCTCCGACAATCTGCGTATCACACAGCCCAGAGGGAGTCGTTCTGTCGTGGAATATAAAGGTCACACAGTCTCATGCTCATGTCAAGAACTATTTCCTGTATGCCTACCAAGTCCTGGACACTCAGCCTAGCACAAACCACTGGAAACGGATTGGTGTGGTGGGGGCTCTTGCTCCCCCTATGGCTTGCACCTTGAACCAATTCCAACCGGGGAGTACTTACTTTCTTGCCATATGTGCGGTGGATGTCTATGACCGCCCAGGAAACTTCAGTAAAACGGAAGAAGTGTTCATTCCTGTCTAACTGTTACATGTGAACTCCTACATACTCATATATGTCAACAGGGATTTCCTTCCCTAATGTTTTGTTGAATTCGATTGTCAGACCACCAGCAGTCTGCTTCACAGGAAGCAATCGAGGACAGGTCAGGGCTGATGAATGTGGGCATTATCTATTCGCAAACCTGTAAATCATTGGTGTTTCCTAGTTCTCAATGGATTTCATTCTACAATTCAAGAGGTGCACAAAGTTTCTTTGCTGATTTCCATGTAAATAAATCCTTTTTAAAACCAATCTGTACATATGTAAATATGCCACTTACAACTTGTTTAATAAATTTATGTGAAAAAAATGTTTTTATACTGTGCTGGACGCTTCCCATTTTGGATATTTTGATTGTTGTCATTCAACTGATGGTTGATTTGCCGTTTCTATAATATTCTGGTGGACTTTGCTTCGGAGCAGGGTGAAACTTTCTGGTGAATGCGATCCATACTAAAAGTAAACCTGCAGAAATCTTCCACAGAGACATTACTGCTCAATGTGCAAACTGAATAGTGCGGTATTTCCATTATTCCAAGTTAACATGGCTTATGCTACTCGCCCCCAGTATGAACCTATCCTGTGATGAGCATAGCTGCATAGCATACGTTCTGACACATCCTGAACTGATCGCTGTGTTAGTGAACGTCCCAAAAGTTTCGAACTTGCTCGAAACTTTTGATGACCTTCCTTGTCAGCTAAATATGCACTTGTTGTATTCGTGATACATTGTGATGTGTTTGTGATACTTCGTGTTCGACACATGTTGCTTATGCAGTGCGGGCGACATCCTCAGTACATTGGTAAGACAAGGTAATCATGATGTCCATGATTAATACGAGCTCAACACATGGTCATTACTTTGATGAGGGTATGCATGTACTAAGCTTGTATGAAGGTCGTGTTAAGGTTGTTCAAAGGTTGTGCTGCCAGTGTTAGCCCTAAGCAATCAAATCAGGGAGGGATTTCCCTCCTTAGGAATTTTCCAAAGAGGGATTTCTCAAATTAAAGAGGGATTTCTAATATCATTATGCAAATTTAGATTCAGGTATGAACTGCTATCTGATCAAATGAGAGGGAATATCCCTCTCACCAATTTTTTTTGAGAGGGACTCTAGGAAAAATAGTCAGAATCTGACTATCCCACCACTTAGCGCTATCACTGTGTGCTGCTCTCTCCTACTCAAAACTTGCATGCTCGTGGTAGACTCGAACAAAGTGTGTAATTGGTACTCTTGGTGAACTCGTGCCCCACTATTGGCACAGATTAGATGTACATGAATTTCTGTAGTAACTACAATCAACCAGAGCTTGCTTTACATCAGTGAAGTGGGCGAGTAGCACGACGCTACTTCCAAACCATTTGTCAATCTCTCCTGACGATTTAATTAGAAATCTTTCCTAGCCTACCATCTAGTACCACTATCTACCCTTCTTTTAACCTTTCGGCGGTGTCTAAACCGACCCAACCTTTGCATTTCAATTGTTCCTAATGTTTCTTCAGTGACTGAACATGCTTTTAGGAATAGTTTCTACTTGTTATTGATATTCATGGGCAATTTCTTTATATTCTGGATTTATTGCTTTAACTGAAGGGGAGGGGGAGCAGGTGGATTCTATATTCTCCTGGAACCTTTCACAAACCATGCTCGAGCGTATCCCTTCTCCCGTAGTTATATATTCAACAGTTCATAGCATTCTTCAGTTCCCAATTTTCATCAGCCATATCATAGGTCTCACAACCATTCGAGAATATATTCCTGATACATGCTTTCGGAAAAAATATCCCTGCTTGCCTGTGATAGACCTTCATTTGTCCTACCTCAGGAACCAAGGATATCACACCACAGTGTCCTGCTCAAGTTGTTCACACCTCTTAGGAACCCCTGGGCCTACCTAACTACATACTTACTCACCAAGCGGGAAGACTCAACAGCATTAACTTGACTAACTCATCACTTCTCTGATAAAAAAAAGGGTTTGAGCTCCATACCAGTTCATCTACCTAATTTTGGAACTCCATCATGGGAATCACCATGGGCAACTTTCTGAACACCCGTTCAGAAAATCATTTTTCATGTTATCAATCTGAACGATGGCAACTGAAACCACCTTGACCAGTCACTTCAAAACACTAACCTAACTTGTTGCCAACCAAACGGCCTCACAAAGACAAACTTCTGTTATACTCTCTCAAAAGTGAATTGAAGATACATGAACCTGGATGTAGCAGATTCCTTTTGACATTTCGGCAACACGGTAGGTGGATGTGACGGCTGCACATGGGGCAGCTCCTGTGAAGCCTGCCTATCCTTGTAGTTAAGTTCCTTATTACATCACTTTCGTGCGTAGCTCCAGGTCTGAAAATGATTGGGTGTGATTCACTCAAATCAGTCTCTGTAATGTTAGAGTGGAGGTTCAACCTCTTGGTGTCTCCATCATACCATATTCCAGCCGCGTGTACAGCGAGTTAGGAAAAAAGAGACCACAGATGTTCCACTGACGGGAAGATTAAACTGGAAAGAAATGGGACTGGGAACTTCATGCACAGTCGGAACAGATCATGAATGTTCCGGCCGAAGAGGGAGAAGACTGGACTTAGCCTCCTCTGAATACAGTCAGGGAACCACCCCACATACAGCGACTAGTAATATCCACTCCACCTTGTGCAAGATTTTTGTTAGAAGTGGTCAACTGCACAAGGAGTTTACGACTGCTGTAGTTTGGATTTACGGGTTAGGTCAGCTCGTACATTTAACCAATGGATGGATGCATAGTCCTGGGAGGCGGGAGCGCGATCTCGGTCTTCCTTCCTGTTGGGTAAATAAGGTTGGTGTTTGCTCATAGATATACTAAGTCTCTAGACCTCGGTAAGATGTGGGATGAATTCTAAACGTGCTACAACCTGCAATGGAAGCGGCTGTGATTACTTCAACGTGCCAGAATTCTACCCACTACTGGAAATGATTTTGTATTTCTTGGCGGGATTCTGTTTACTGCATTGTCAACTATTGCCATGGAAGCTGGGATGTTCTGACCAGTTAGTTTGATCGCTTGGATGAGTACCTGTGGATGACGTGCTTAGGGTTCTCAATAGTGATGGATTTCTCTTCTATCGAGTGACTGGCTTCGTACTTGGGAAGTGTGCGTTCGAAAATAACTTCACGCAAGGAGCTGGCGCTCGCCATCGATTCACTGCACTCCGCACTTTCAAGATCGTGACACGGGTTGTGCTTGATGACCAACTGACCAATTAAATATGTGTAAATGTGAATAATGATAGAGATTGCTTGACGGATATTAGGCCTACTGCCGAGGACGATGGATTGATTAGCTTTGTTGATAAGTTCTGGAAGATGATGACGCGATTCTTACATCAGTATGAGCTTGTCGCTGTGTTATTCAGTTCGCATAGTAAATGTTGTTGACGCCAGTTTGAATGATAGGCACACTTGTTCGTCCCTCTCGGGTTATTCATCATCATGCTTGGATCAACTAGCGCCACCGCTATGAATAGAGCCACGTGTCGGTATCTGAACAGAGTTTTCACAACGCCTTCTGCACGTTTGAATGTTACTTGGACACGATGCGAGAAGAGAAGACGAATGGTCCACTTCCTATCGGTGCTGGAGGACGCGACCGGTCTCTAGTTCTATCTTCGAAGGACTCGGAAGCCAATGACTAAGACTAGCCCCGAAGTACTCGGGGACTCGGTCCGAGTCCTTTGAGAGACCTTTACAATTTGTCCATGCTAATAAATGATGAGAGCAACAATGAATTCGACCTGAATTAATTGCTTATTCACCCAGGTAACATTGAAATTACTACATCAAAACTAGATTGAACCAGCCTACATACAGTGGCAGAGACCTTTTCGTGACAGCACAGATTGTATGATACACGTAACACACGTTCATAGTAACTCGGGTTGGGATTGGTGCAGTATTGTTTACTGGCTAGCTTACTTCAGGGTTGTGTTATGGAGATCATTCATTCTGTAAGATCCTTGCCGGCCGACACCCCATCCCATGCGTACTGCTCTCCAAAGTAGGTATAGTGTATATCTAAGGTGGTGAATGATGAAGTGGAACCTCTAAGCCCACATGTTTTTCTTAGGAAGGGCTCCCACAGACTGATCACTCATATGATCCGAACTTCTATGGGATACAGATTTGGCTCCCTGGAATGTAGAGACCTGGGCTTTGCGATTTCTCAAACGCCACATTGTTACCGCCAAGTTGAATCAGTTTGGATTTTGTCGAACGGCTGCAGAATATTGCAACACGTGATGGTACCGTGCCGTTGTATCAAACCCGGTCTGCTCATACTATCGTCTGTGTCGCCAGCTCAGGGAGCACCCGCTGAGCTACGAAAAATGTCAGACGGGAGATATATCACACCTATTTACCAGAAGATTGGATGGTTGCGATTATACGGAGGGGTTTCACTGGTCAGTAAAGTAGTAGGCCTACCAGATGTTTCATGTATGCCGGGGCGATCATTCGCTCTGGTAGTGGGCCTTTACGAGGCTTGGTACAGCCCACTGGATACCGTTCAGTACACTTTGGAAACCAACTAACCGTTGTACACCAATCAGTGTAGCCTAACTGCAATGTTCATCACGATCATGCCATACAGCTGCCTAGCTAGCAGAACTGCTCTATTCGTTTGAACTTCAAACGGCTTAGTCATCAAAGAAATCCATATACCGTACCTGGTGTTGCCCTGTAATAATGATGAGCTTCGCCTCTTGAGTGCAGGACCGTAGGACGTCATCGCCGTCATGAACAACAGAATTATACACCTGTTATATGCTACATCGCTCGGTATGTGCATTGTTCTCCTGACGCTCGGTATGTGCATTGTTCCCCTGAAGAATGAACGAAATATTTCTAGACAAGGGCATTTGGCGATTCACAGAACGAAATGGATACGAAGTTACAGGAGTGCCTGCGTATCGAGGGTAGGCTAAATGTTTGACGAATGTATGGCCTAGTCTTAAATCAGCTGGCATACAATAGTGTATATATATATATATAACCTATATGCCTGGTACATGCAGTCGGGTATGCCAGTTCCAAGTTTTTCGTGCTCCCCATGAGAGAGCTAACCTACCGAATTCCAGTTGAGTTTGCCAAGCATTCTTTACTTAGTATGTCATAGTTGTCATTATTATATTTACAAGGATTTTGCAAGGACCCCAATTGCATCATGTTACATGGTAACAACACGGAACACCTTTGGTGGATTAACTCGTACTTGGTGTGTGTCTTTCCCGTATATAGCCTACAACTAAAAGTTCTCACATGCCATTTTTAGCTCACCATAGCTATATGGCTAGGTAAGCTATTGTGATCATGTAGCTGTATTTATCTATCTATTTATCTGTTCACAATTGATTCAAATTGCTACTCCTCTGACAACCTTCGATGGAAACTTGGTGACGATGATGACTAAGTCATGGGCCATCAGGGGTGTTCCGGAAATTCGGACCCGAGGCTCGGTATGGGCCCAGAGGATCATCATGGGGAATCACGCCAAAAGCTTCTCCTACATATATCAGTGCACAGTGACGATGCTCCGTCGTATTGACGGTCTAACAGCTGTACCTTCGGGGTGTTCGGAAATTCTGGGCCCGATGTCCCAATTGGGCCCGAGGGTCCGTTCTTGTCTCGCCTGAACTTTGTTCGAGGAGAGATTTAGCGATCATTATGTTGTCTGTCTGTCTGTCCGTCCATTCGTCTGTCTGTCCGTATCTCCTGATGCCTATGAATTTCGTGTATGGTTGGGAGTTGTCGATGTACACCACTTTTCGTCTCAATCAATCGAACTAATTTGCATGAATGAGCATATTTCATGAAAATTGGCTTGAAAGCTTGTGTGCAAGATATCTCTTGATAGGTTAATGCTTCGTAATGTCGTTCAGGATATATGACAAGTATAACTGATTAGATTTTAGGCGTTATATATGCTGATTAATTAGGCTAATTAGCATAATTTA
>JAUOBX010076627.1:0-19421 GCA_032360705.1 Eupentacta quinquesemita
CGAAACGTACGCCTAGCACTGTCAGTATCGTCGCTCAAGAATCACCTGAAGACCTACTATTTCACTCTATTTTGACTATGTTTGTGAAGCGCTTTGAGCCCCCGGGAAAAAACGCTATATAAATATGTGTTTATTAGTATTATTATCAGCTATAAACCGCAGCGACGCCAAGAGTTTACTCGTCAACCCCGTCAGCAATTCGATACACCAAGACCGTTTGGATTCCGAACTAGAAGGGGGTTAATTTTTTGGTGCTTGATGTCTACTTCATTACCAACAAAATACTCCGCACCGTCCTATTTCAATCCAGGAATCCTAAAAACATGAAAAAATAACCCCAATACGGCTGAAATTCCCACCAATGTATTTTCAACAATACTCTTCCAGATGGAGTGAAACATATCTCCGGTCTCCCATCAATCAGAGCAACATATGTACCCCAGAAGGTTTTAGGCGCTATTTCAGGAGAACAATTCTGCTGAAGAAACATCGGCGGTAATACTATAGATCTACTATATGCATACCGCAATGGTACCGCAATTCGCTCAGCTAACACAACTTGTTCTCTGGGAGTCTCTTATTTATGGCTGATCTGATTTTACGTAGTGATCCTGTCAGAAAATTACTTCTGTGTAACTAAGAACGAAATAATGTGGGTGTTCACATTTGGTGAGAACAACAATTATTTCAACAACTACTTTTCGAAACACTCCGTATAGGTACGTCAAGGCAGTCGACTCACTCTTTCTCACTTTTTTCTGGAAATAGTTATTGAAAGTCATTTTATAACAAAATAAATGTACTATCTCTTAGAATTCTCTTGAGGCGCAAAATTTTATATGAGGCAAATTACATAACAGTTTCATTTTCAAGAATCGAGTAGCAAGATTTGTTTTCGGAAATGGCCAGGAACGATGTCAAAGTAATGTGGTCATAGTAACGAATCCACTAAAATTGGGTCGGAAATTTGTGTGGCTTTGACGTATAGGAAGAAATACGCAATCATTACTGGGCGTAGGCTATGTATTATGTTTTGTGTTCTGTGTCTTCTGCATGTGACAGATCATATTTCGTTTTCCTGCCAATTCATTTCTGTATTCAAATTCGTGACATAATTTTGTGCTGCGGAGAGTGATGGGTGTGCCCTCCAAGCGGAAATAATTAGGTATTGACGTTTTTACCCAAGCTAGAGCCTTCTACCGCGACATTTCGTCCCCTGAAGGCTATAGTCAAACTGTCGCTGTAAGGTGTAGGTAGAAACGCGTTATGAATCGCCCGTGGGGAGAGGTTACCAGCACAGAACAGTAGAACGTTTCCGTTTTCATTCTATTTCTGATTTAAAATTGGCATTCAATTCAACGTCAAGTCGCAAGTGCTTCTCAAAACGAATATCGATCCACGCCTGTAGCAATCAGCATTCTTGATAGCGTACTACTGGGTAGAGGTATAGGACACAAATTGACACTTCTCTGTACCAATTGTTGTGGAGGGAATTCGCAGTTGGACTTGACAGATGGCGGGTACGATGGGTCGTTGATACTTCATATCATATATTACATACGTTTTCCGAAAACGACTCGGTAAGTGGGCGATGCGCTTGGAACGACATCGGTATCACCAGGTAAAAATATAATCATTAGGTCCTGTTTGGTACTTTGATGAACTCTGAGGAAGTTCAAGATCAGACAAAATTTCAGTATGTGTGTTTGTGGGAAAAGTAAAACTAATCCGTGTGTACAATACCCTTGGGACATATCAACGAGACAGAAATAAACAGATTTGTTTACAAATTCAATGCGACATAACGAAGAAAATCGTGTAACAAACAAACTACAACTAATATACTGTCGAAATCTTACAGAATGATTAACGAGAAATCGAAGAGAAATTTCATTATTTTCGTTTTCCATACCGTTCGTTTAGGCATACCCCTGTAGCGCCATAGATCAGGATACTATAATTATATGCAATAACTGAACGATTGTGCTACGTTTTACAGTCTGAAACAATGAGGTCATTTTTGGTAGGTCACCCTTTCATATGCTTCTGCACATGTGTGGCATTTCCTGAATTTCAAGATCACTCAAATAGCTGTTGTCTCTGAGTCCCTGACAGTAAATTGTCATCTACAATCGAATAGTTATATGACGGTATATCGACACATTCCCATCGTCTGTATTATTTTATAGTTGCGATGAGACGTCATTGCCTTATCTGACCTACTAACACGCCTGTCCAGTCACTATAGTTAATATATTTTAAAAAAATCATTAGAGAGTGAGCTCATCAGCTATTTCACACAGTTTTTTTTAAGAAACGAGTTAGAAGATGCAGATGTGCAACACAATGTCTTACAATTGTCAAAATAATGTTACATACCAACTCCCAAGGAACGACATGCCAACGACATGTCAAACATGCCTGGATAAGACGCACAGCGAAAGTCAGCGTTTAGTCCCGAAACCTCCTTATCATTAGCTCTACCGACTGAGGTAATCCAGTCTACAGTGGCTTCCTGTACGATAACTAGTCCTTGCGTATACACAACATTGCCTTTTATTTATGAGTTCATACTTACTCATACGCATACTTCGTTCATCTGCAGAGCTGACTCTTGCTGTTCCTGAAAACAGCAATGCGATGATGACCGCGCATTTACGCAGCAGGTCAGATGGTGTGGGAAGCCCTTCCATCATCAATCCGACGCATCCAGATTCCTGAACATATATTTTTCATATGCATAGTTGTTGAAGCTCCTTCCTCTGTCTTTCTCTATTTATTATCATCCGAAACCGACAATTGTTCCATTCTCAACAGGTACAAGATGTCAGTGAAACATGCCTGCTATGCAGCCGTTATCCTGCTACTAGTCGTCTGGTTACGAGAGAGCCGTGAGTGTTTTATAACAAACTGTAGAATCGTAGAGAAACGATCACTTGCCATACCTTACCGGTAGGTACGTAAACCTTATAGGAATATGAGTGGTGTTCTATATGCGCGAATGCGGTATACACTATAAAAATATTTGCTTTGTGAAGACTTTGTTTCGAGACGGGAGAAGCCTGTAGGATCATTTGCAACATGATGAATATGTTGCAACTTAAAAATACGGACATTGAAGTGCCCTATGAAGGAGATATTCCACCTTATTCGACTGATTATTTGCCACTTTGGTATCTGTTTCTATCACTTTCACAATGATACACTTTATTTGGGGAGTTTGTGTTCGCGTTATGAAGATAACCGCATCCCGAGCAGCCGAGTCCGACCTCGATACCTAAGTTTGCTCCTGCATCTGCCTCGTACTGTGCAAACACCTCCAGATGGCGGTTATCACGCACAGGATACGGAACGAGAGCACACGACGTGCGCTAGAGAAACCTATATATAGCACGCCTCTTATACCAATTTCTCGAGCGGTGGAACTTTTATTTACCTCAACGGTTTCTCCAACACAATGTGATCTCAAATTTCATGGCATGCTAGACGTAAAATCGTTTCCTCGTCGATTTGTTGACTGTCAAGTAGTGGCAGATAGAGACGGAGAGAGTTTACCTCGAATTTCATCCCGCCTTAATGAAAACTTGAGTCGTAATTACCTTCAAATATAGGTTAGGTATGACCTTTTAACCAATTACAAAGGTGACTTTTCTGCTTATTGGAAGGTAGTTGACTGATTATGCCAGATGAGAGTAGATTTATTCCATGAGGATTGTAATATAATTACTGTGTTGATGTTGAATTCATTATGCTTGCAATATTTCTTTCGCAATATTAGGCAAGTCATCCAATAGGCTTCAATGACCTTTCCTTCCGAAATGAACGTTATCCATAGTTTCACTCCCAATTCCGTTCCTGGGTTATTTTCAAGCACCCATGATTTTATCATTTCGTTAGTAACCCAGGACGGTATGTAATTCACTCCGCATAGTCGTTCAATATAATGCTTACTCACTTCCGACTTCTAGGTATGTGCGGGGGCTTTGCGTTCATTTTTATCATCATTTTTAGCTGGATATAGACATATGCATATATACATATACATACATATATACACCAGCGACTGGCAAGATAAACTCTATCTTTTTTTATTTCGCATTATTTTTGCTTTATTCTCTTCGCTTCATTTCTGTTTATTTTGCCAGTCGCTGATGAGCCTTAGGGCGAAACGGTCTGTTCAGCTACTAACATATCTTCTATATTTTCATCTACCATAGCTCCACCTGTCGAGCACTCTGTGTAGTTTTGGAAGCAATCATCGGACAATTCAGTTATCTTTATTATCATCATTTTCATAATTGTTATTTTTATTACCCGAAAGGATCGGCACTGAGAGTTCCAGTATACACGCCCGAACATACAACCCATTTAAAGTATTGCTCTTTTTGGCGTGGCATACTCTTCCGATATATTCACAGAGGTAGTTGGCTTAATTTAATGCTAAACTTGGCAATTTCGCGTGCAAAATGGGCTACAATGTTATTTGTGAGACATTTACGTGAGCGTTGTTGATGTCACACATTTCCTATTCTTCCTAATCTTATTTGTGCTTCAAACGTATTTTGTGGTAGGCCTAATCATCTGCTATCAGTTAGTGGACAAGTGTTATTATTGAATATCGCAAATTATCGTAAGGTCAATAATTTCACTTATTCAAACAAAATCTTCAATGAAAGCAGATCCACCATCGACTCGAGTATTGCTGTCTCAAGTTCCTCAGGCTACTTCATGTTGAATATTTCATTTCGGTGAAAATCGGATAGCAAGAATTCTGACATTTCGTATTTAAATAAAGATATTTTATTGTGAAGCTTCCGAAGCCATACTATTCCAGTCGGTGTTTATTAACATATTTTCTCAAAACATTGTGTGTTTAATTAAGGACTCAACTGGAGCAGAAAGTCATTTACTGGCCAATAAACAGTTTCGACTCGAAATTAGTTTGATAGCAGACGAGGCTAAACGTCGACCTGTTTTAATTCATTCCCATTCCACGAACCGATGACGCGAGATAATAACTAGTCCCCCTATTTATCCAACATAAAACACACAAACTGTGACAAGTCCGATGAAGAATAGTGATTGCCTGTTGTAGAATGACGGAGTTATCCGTCAGGGGAACTGGTTTCCTCAATCAGCAGGAGTATTATCAACGTATCTATATCATAGGTTATTATTGTTTCCCCAAACTTTCACAAAAAGGGACAGTCTAGTATCACCTCCATGGATAATATGTCACGATGGCGTTCCGAACTGGATCGATATCGACTATTATATTGAATGTTTACCTTCAGTATTGAATATTTTTCTGCTGAGTAAAGTGGGCAGTCACATGTCATGCATATTGAATACATATTTCTGTTGTTCTCTAACTAGTAGACTGGTTACGTAACGAGAATGTCGATTAAGTGACTGGCGTCAATGTGCCATTGTGTTGTATTGGACTACGGTCATTGGTTCGATTGTTTTCTATGTCTAGTATTGTTAAATGGATTTAATTAGCGTGGTCGAGGAACGGCAGGAGTGAAGTGCAGAATGGCATCGCAAATTATCGTGCTGAGTGAGAGGAATTATCGTGTTAAATTAGAGGCGTTGTTTGATCGTAAGACTAGAAATGAGGATGTTGTTGGTGTGGATATATTATCAGAGTGGAAAAGAACCATGGCCAAAAGAGTGAAGTGGAGGCAAGACAACCGAACGTAGTAATGAGTCCGCATGACGGAATAATAGCAAATTTATGAACGTACTGAAACCTGTGAAACGAACGATGATGAGATGAACTTCAGCAATTAACAGTACGAAGCACGAACACTGAAATTGAATGGATATTGTATGGAGAATTAATGAGAGGTGTACAGAGAATTGGAAACTGAACGTTGAGAGAAGATAATGTGTGAGGAATTTATCTTTTGATTGATCATATTGTGCAATTATTGTTGCAATGTTCGTTGTTAGCCAGTGTATATTTCTGTAGATGTTATTTGTTTCGTTGCTATGGGTTATGTTGAGTGTATTCTTCTAAACTATGTTTTTTGGGGAGAATGAGCGAGCGATAGTTCAAAACAGCAATAAATGTATTGAGAATGAAACAAAACGAGTGTTAACTTGTTGTCTGTGGTCAAGAAAAGTGCCCGAGAAAGCACCCGTAACAGACTCGGTTGCCTCAATCAGCTCGGAGTATTACCAATGTATCTATATTATAGGTGATCATTGCCTCCTACAACTCTCACGATAAGGGGCAGTTAAGTAATACATCCATGGATAATTTGGTGTAAGCGTTACATACCAACGTAGGATGGGGTTTACACGATGAAACAATTCTAAAATCATCGTGTAGTGCTTAGAATAGAAGGTTCCAGATAACGTAGGTCTGTAACTGAATTTATTACTCTACATAACTTTAACGCAAAACAACACATACAGAACTGTTCACAAATTACACGACGTGCAGTAACTTAACTCGAATATAAAACTGACTCCCCAAACCGTGTAGCTTCCAATACTCGTCCTCCGGGGTGCAGCCATCCGCTACAAATCCCACTGCTAACAATACGAGTTGACGGTGGTACAATACGTACGTAGCTTAGTGGTTAGAGGATAAGGATTAGCAGGCCTTACACTAGCTGGTGGGACATGGTCTTCCATGACCTTACAAGGTGCTATAATATAAAGGTTTAAGGAATATATGGCTACTATCTTTTGAGCAATTGATGTCTTGGGAGTACAATACAATTTCAAAAAATAAGGCCTCCAAGATGACAGGAAATTACCTTCTCGGACCTTGAAAATCAACCCTCAAAGAAACTATATTCATAAATATCTCTCTACACTGGGATTGGTCGGCATTGTTTCAATAAATCTGTATTTGGGTAAAACGAAAAGGAAATTGTGCTACATTATGCAAAAACGTGTTCATCATGCCGGTGCAGCGACTGCGAGTCAGTTCACTTCCGTTTTCCGCTGTGATGGTGTGGGCCCAGCAGACAACCAAACAGGCAATGCTGCAACTTGTATGTGATGACCGTTCCGCGGCATGTGCATATCGTACAAATCATCAGTGAAAAACTTCACCATTCATCGTTCATCGGCTCTTTACTCCAGCCTAGGCACCTGGATTTTGCATGATTTAAAACGGCACAATGCGCTGTCCGTTTTACCGAAATGCGCGAAAATGCCTGGAAAAGACAACCTGCGCGATCTGTTACTCTAGTCTTCACAATTTAATATACAAATGGCGAACACATAACGATGTTAAAAATATAGGACAAGAATCGTAGGCAGCGCACGTTATGACAATACTTGCGAAAAAACATAATTGCCTCCCAATGCCCATTCGGTGCTTCATATGAATAACAACATTCTGTGAATTTAAGTTGGCTCAAAAGGGTGTTGTATGGAATTGCGATAATGCAAAATTATCAATATACGCACGACCGCACGTGGTGGTCCGTGGTTCACGTTTAGATATGACCATGTAGCCGAAATTGTACGATGTCCTGACTGAAATAATTATTTATTGAGCTTTGATTACCGATATATATACATTCACAAATGTTCTTGGCCTTTTTGGCGCTGATTCCTCAAGCAATATCGGCAACTGTCAGAATTATTCATCCACGTGCATTCCCACAGGAAGCTTATTGATTCAGAACTGCGCTATTTCGATCGGATCATAAACTTCACGCCCTACAGGGGCCTGGTAATTTGACGTTCACATACAAGCCCGGTCTGATACTCTGATAACGTAACACAAGTGATACACTGCACTACAAGTAACCTAGAGCACCGCACTAGCACTACAGTACGATGCACGTGTGGAAGCAGGGTAACATGCACTTTGGGGGAATGCATGTTTCTATGCATGCGAAACACTCTCACATGAAACTAATGCATAATTTCAGTGTGGGTCCACCTGTGTATGGGTCCAAAATGTCGCAATCTACATTGACCGCAGCGCTAGCGGACAATGATACATCAACACTCTGACATCGTTAAATCAGAGTTGATACCGAGTAGGCTGCTTGTAGAGGCCTAGGCTAGTTCAGTAGGGCTAGTTTGGCACAGAAAATATGTTTGGTCAAATTGGGGATTCGGATTATTATCGGATAGCGTGACCAGAGTACAGGTCCAAGTCCTCGCGTACACCCCAGGCATACCTTACACTAAGGTAGAATCAGAATGCACTCAATATATCCTGTGTATTCTTGAGCCTCTATTGTATGAGGGGTATTGCTATAAATTGAGATACCGTGACCAGAGTACAGAACTTGGTTCTTGCGTTATCCCACATACTAGGTTGAATCATAATGCCCTCAATATATCCTGTTTATTATTAAGTGTAGCTACCCTCTATTGTATGAGGGGTATCGCCATTAATTGAGATAGCGTGATCAGAGAACAGAGCATGGACCTCGCGTCATCCCAGGCATACCACACACTAGGTGGAATCATAATGCCCTCAATATATACTGTGTATCAATAAGTGTAATGTAGCTACCCTCTGTTGTATGAGGGGTATTGCCCATAAATTGAGATAGCGTGACCAGAGTATAGAGCTTGGTCCTCGCGTCATCCCAGGCAAATCACACACTAGGTAGAATCATACTGCCCTCGATATATCCTGTGTATTATCAGGTATAATGTAGCTACCCTCTATTGTATGAGGGGTATTGCCCATAGATCGGGATAGCGTGACCATAGTACAGAGCTTAGTCCTCGCGTCATCCCAGGCATACCACACATTAGGTTGAGTCATAATGCCCTCAATATATCTTGTGTATTAATAAGTGTACTGTAGCTACCCTCTATTGTATGAGGGGTATTGTCATAAATTGAGATAACGTGACCAGAAATACAGAGCTTGGTCCTCGCATCATCCCAGGCATAACACACACTATAGGTAGGATAATAATAGAATAGGATCATAATGCCCTCGATGTATCTCAAGTTATCATAACTGTACTGTAGCTAATGTACACCCATTGAATAAGAAGGGTATCGCCCGTAATCCGACATATAGTGTCACGTGACTAGAGTAGAGAGCTTGGTCTTGACATACAGTACATCCCAGGCACACCACACACTAGGTTAAATCATAATGTTCTCAATATAGTAAGTATTAATTAGTGTACTGTACAGTAGCTATCGTTCATTTTTCTTATTGCCCATAAATTGTGATAGACTGACCAGAGTACAGAGCTTGGCATCCCAGGCATATCACACACTACTGTTTTCAAGCAGAAAGCCTTGGGCTCAAATAGCCAAGTAATGCATACAGTAACAGTATACTCAAGTATATTTAGTGTAGCGGAGCTCCTCTTTTCAGGTATATGGGCCCTCTAGCGACGTGTTCCCTACCAGCTAGTTTGTGCGGGTGGTGAAAGGAATCATTCAGGTACCCTTTGTACCACTATATATCCATCAACAGAGCAGCAAGTTAACCAGGCAGAACCACCAACACTTTTAGACGTTGGGCACTCTCCTCAGATTAACAGGTTCAAGCAAGAGAAAACTGCATATTGTACACTACAGTCAGCAGAGCCATAGCCATAGTTTGAACTTGGGGGCACCGAAGAGGTTCCGGGTATCACCATCCTGGAGAAGAGTTAAAAACGCTTGGTTATCTGAGGGCTGGGTTGCAAATTTGTGGCAGGAATTAACTGACTGTGCTACAAAAAAAATCAGGTTGTCATGTTCATTAGTGTTTTCAAGCAAAAAGGATTGGCCATTTTTTTAGAGAGAGGGTATGGCTGGCATGCACCTCCCTCAGCTATGTTGTATGTACTTTCTATGTACTATGCTATTCTGAACCAAAGTTCCAGTGATTCCCTGGATATACATACCAGCCTGATGTCTCTGACTGTCAGCTTCTTGAACCAGGTGTTGTAGGTCAGGGATCAAATAATTGGAACTAAGTCTCTGTAAAGAAAAGAACACCGAAGACTATCAGACCATCATTATGACTGAACAACATTTGTAGGAGAAACATTTTGCATGATTTCACATGATCGGCTCCAGGGCCCACATTGGGCCCTGGGCCATAAATTAGAAAAGAACCCCGATGACCCACTACTGAAGGACCATTACATATGACTTGAATATTTTTGCTTTTCACAAAATTCTGATGCATACTATTAACGAAGTGATTCGAGGCAGTGCATTTTAGTATTCAGGCTTGACTGGTTCCCTGTACAAAATGACCTACAGTATGTACATTAGCAGTGCATTATTCACTTGAGTACTAGCATATGAAGGTGGTATATATGTCCATGTGGTAGTTTTGATATTACGGTTTATAAAGCTCCTTTTACTTCGCCGCCTGGTATTTCGCATGGGAACTTGTGTGAAAAATGGCCTGAGAATAGGTCCCTCCCATTTGAGGAATCCCTGGGTGATCAGTAATGAGTGACGCTGCAGTCTACTATAGAGAAGATGAACAAAATATTCGTCCTGATATTGACACTGACTATATTTATGTGAGGGGATAAATAGGCTGTCCACTACGACCTTGTTTTAGGTTTGACCAGATCAGATGTTAAGCTAAATTTGGCCCAAAATGCAGTAAATGCAAAATGCAGGGGTGCGACACCCCCTGTGAAAATCATAAGTCGGTCTCTGAGCGGCAAAAAGTCGGTCTCAAAATCGATCTATAACTTGACCTAGACATTTAATCTGTCTGTGGTCTGATCCGTCAACATTTGGGGCGGGTTGCTCAAACTTACCGATGAGACCGACAATAGTGGAAAAGCGCCATCTCATCCAGATCCGTTGCTTGGAATTCCCCATAAAGTATATGACCTGACACAGAACTTCGCAAAGATGAGCGCGTTGCCACAGTGTTACCATTTTGGCAACTGATGTTTTTCTTTCTGCTAAATATTCAAGGACACTCAAAATGTGTCTTCAGTTCAACTGTAGCCTTACGATCCTGCCCAAAATTCGACCCAAGAACAAAGTATAGGCTCTATAATTCGACAATTAATGCAAAATGTTCGCGCGCTACGCGGGCATGGGTACCTATACACATGCAAAATCGATTTCTCGGCCAGGTGGTATGCGGAGACAACAGTCCCTTAGTCCATACCTCGGTATTCTGTTCCCATCTGGAACTATATTTACCGCTCAAAATGTGTGTGTGAGTGAGTGTCTGTAGAATGTGCGCGAATGCCGTATAAAGCTATTCCCTTATTTCATTTTCCCCGCCTAATTAAAACAACAGGAGTATAGCCTCCAATAATTTGTAAAGCTGAAACTTGTATGATATATGGGTCAAATTTGAGTGAAAAAGGTTGGAACAACTGCCCAATTTTTTTGTTTGGAGCTCCATTTTTTTATCACAGGCCTCAGCTAGGAAAGGACAAATTCCGCGCGCTTCGCTCGCCAGAGTAGGCTGATTACACGGCTTTATTCGGTTGTATTATCTTACGAGCACACATCACTTGATGAGGAGGACTACTGACAATGAAAATATTGTAGCTTCGAAGCACTTTGAAAAACAGTCTTGAGGCCCGCAAATGCTATTTCCTGCCATCTGAGAGGGTGTGTATGGTCACAATTTTCGTGAACGCTCCGCGCCAACCGCTGGTGGCGCTCCGCTTAGATTGTAAAACTTCGCCCCCAGAAACATTTCTCAGCCCACCCGTTGCTCCCCCACTGAAAATTCCTAGCTACGCCATTGTGAAGAGGTGGTCGTAGGCCCACGCCGCCTACCACAGTACCAGTAGGCTATCACTGAGACTATTCCGTGGCCACGCGTGAATGCTGGTTATACTACCTGTTAACTGTACGCGGTACGTCAATAAGTGTCGGTCTCAAAAAATATTGTCGGTCTCAAAATGGTTCACACACCCCTGGAAATTTATGTATATACGCCCCTATGGGCATATATAGGTGATTATGATCATATTGTGTATGCACTACATTACATTACAGCGAATAAATTCATGGAGAAGGTACAGCTTGAATACAAGTTGTTATGCAACATTACATAACTCTGTCCACACTTTTACACACTGCTATATACGGTATGTATCTACTGATTATTGACATTGAATCTGGTTTTAGAAGATACTGATAGTTTTCATTTGTAACCAACGCTCGCCTACCATTGTGATAGATACACCGTGTCGACTTGTCTCTTCTAGTTTACTCTCTGGCGATCACGTCAGGTGAAATAATACACGCGTAGCCTAAAAGTGAAGGGTGTTATAGCATGAAGCGAATTTGTTGTGTTTACATTCTGGCAGAGCCGTTTCATCCATTTATCACCTTGTGCAAGTACTTGAAGATCCGTTGGAATCTGTTGTGTGGAAGACACATACCCACATTTTGCAGAAGCTAAATCGCGGCAGCAAATGAATTAGTTCATTAGGCAAGTTGCGGCAAACTGCTTCCTTTCGTTCCAGCCCATATAGTAAACAGTAATGTCTGTGAGATGAGTCATGCATATTAGGATGTGCTAACCTATTTGTAAGTTACAATTAGCGCAAATATATTCGATCGAATTGATTTGTAACATGTATTTGTGGCGATTAAGGTTGTACATGCAATAGATCGAGAGAGCTGCCAAAATAAAACAAGTATTCAACTGATGCAGGAAAAACTACGATCGAGCTGACTATTTCCTGGACCCAATAAAGAATGTCAGGTCTTTTGAGGATGCTGGTAACGAATCCATCATGCACTGTAATGAACATAATTATGTTCCTCCCCGGGAAGTCGTGGTGTTACCAATCACTGGAATCGTGTGAGGACATCGATTGTATAACTTGTGGTACCGTGGTGTGGTTCAGTGACCGCGTCATCTTTGAACATAATTCGTTGGGCGTTTGCAATACTATACGACGGCATTGACTTATCATTCCAATTCTCTTGTTGACGCAAAGTGGGTCCGATTTTATTACATGTATATCGCGTACAGTACCTGGACATTTGAAAGTGACGCCAAAATCATTTGTTACAGCCCAAGTAGCTATTCGTTTGACTTTGAATTGATTTTAGATCGACATGGGCTAATTGATTGATTGAAGTGTCAACACCGAATCACAAGTCACCTACAGTCTTCACATCCGAACATAATTAAGCTTTGCTACGAAAAACGCTGGTATAAGCATGCCCTCACAATACAATTAGGTAACAAAGTCGGCCTGCTGATTTGTAATAGGTTATTACAGTACCACTGACAGTACACCATAGTAAATACTAGAGATTGATCAGCGTATATTAGTGCTCAACACGTTTCCGGCAAATACAGATACATATAGCTGAATGTTGATTAATGTCAAAAATTACAAAATTACACACGACTCGTACCCTTATCTACACATATCATTACGCGTGTCTTCGACTTACATGCTCGAAAGTAACAGAACGAATATCAACTGTTTTTTCCTAATACACCAGCATGCTGCAAACTCACAATTGGCCGATTCATCCACTTCATAAAAACGTTCGATTCTTATACAGAAAAGATGCATGTGGCATAATTTATATAATATATAACTTTGTCATCGAGTGACGTACGGATAGGTATAACGTCTCTCCCCATAGACGTTGCACTAGCAGGAATACATATTGTGCATGATGGCATCACATGCTCCAATTGTAACGATTATTCACTAGCAGATCATCACCCTAACTATGTTATTTATTCATATATTGACTCAAAACGTAGAATGAGAACATGCCGCTCCTGTTTCGACATCCCTTTTGACGAATGCTGCACCTCATGATTATACTTATTGGAACAGGAAAATGTTTCAGTGATAAATTTCATCTGAAATCAATGTTAGTCCAGACCCACAAGATAGTACTGGTTCGGTAACGTTCACTGTCACAATGAGAGGTGACCACAATCTCCCGCCTGCGCAAAAATGATATCGGCCATTTACTCTAGAATGACTCTCACGTCATTACCGCTCTACTGATTGAAGTAGGCCAATTCTCACTTAGCAGTTCAACGCGCACGGAATTCAGGCAACGGTGCGTTTATTTATGATCGGGAATGCGATGCGGCTCTTTGGAGAAGGGTATTAATCCAATTTCCGCATGTTTGTTACTCGTTCAGCAGGTCGATTGAAGTGTTGGCTATTTGCTATTCTGGGCAATTAATCAGGTTATTGAATACTATTGACAAGTGGCCTAATGGACGATTAATAATTAATAGGATATATCGTAGAACTCAACATCTTGGTTGAACTAATTGCTGCCAGGATATTAATGAGAATTTCACGATTCTAAATTGAAATTGCCGGGTTGCGAGATCTCTACGATAAAAAGCGTGCCCGCACTCACAAAGGTTGGATAATTCAAGCCTTAAACTTATCATGCTTTTTTCTCAATTGTTTTCCTCGTTAGTTTGTTTCTCGAGGGGGGATTGGGTTGGACCGCTGCCACAAATATAATGTATTGTTCGACAGTAGAACATAAATAATTCAATGATATGACAGGGTAAATGTCGCAAATGTAACCAGTCTAGTTAATAAACTAGTGTTCCTTAGCAAGTGGTCATGTATATATCAATTATTCATTCGAGTAGTTGAAGTTGTCAACATGGAAGTCGGTGCCTACTTGTTTGCGATTCAGTGGCCATTCATATGGAGATTCGAATATATGAAACTTTAACCTAATGTAATTGGTAGTGGTTAATTTGAATTCATGTTAGATTACGATGTCCACTAATTATTCTGCGACACTAGCAATGGGCAACGTCAAATTATACCAACTTCTGACTGGAAATTTTATCATCTGTAGACATATGAAAATTAAATATTAAGCTCCATCTCTGAGATTCGCGTTCCATTGAACCAGCTGCGCATAAGTATCATTCCCCATATTCAAAAAAACGATCGCTCAGATAGAAGACTACACTATAAACAGGTGAATAAGTCAATCCCTAATAACAATAATATATACTAATACGGATTTCTCTAGTAGTCATATCATGTTCGCACAAGATTTTGATTTTCCTATTTGGATAATCCTTGATCAATTAAACTATTGCTGTCGAATCAAATAGCTTCACGCAGCACTTAAGATATTTCCATGCAGTGATACTAATTTCCAGCATTGCAGAACCCGGAAAGTGCTGTGTTCCTGTCTACAATTCAATTATATAAATAGGCATTGTAACTAATGATGTTGTTACATACCACATGTGTGTATGCCTTACTTCATTTTTATGGGACGTCGAAAGGGTAACGTGTCATGTTCCGTTGCTTATTTCTAACTCATTCTTTTTGGTCGTTTCGTTTTATCATATATGTGTTGATAAATGTTCATAACGTTTTGGTAATATAAATGAACTTTCAAAATATTCATTTGTGAATCGAAATTAGGCGAATATGCGAATTAATAATAAATTGCATAACTAATCATAGCCGCGTGTAGTCACATGATGGGCTGTTGGATACAATTTTTTTTCTGTAAGGTATTGTTGTGCGGTAGAGAAACTAGCGTGGTAGAGGTCCCCGGATCAATCCTCGCCTAATTCACCAGCAGAGCGAAATAAAGTAATATATATTGAATGAAGCCATTGAACACGATCAATCTTATCCACTATTAGCATCTTTAGGTCAAGGCGTTACTCACACGACGGTAATCCATAACGAATGACTGAATTAAGCTATTTCCATACGGGGGGAATTCAGATTTAGCCTGCATCACGGGGAAGCCCCGACAGAATAACGAGGCGAAATTGAAGAAATCGCTATGTCATCACGAGTGCGTGACTCGGACTAACTTTGCGATATTTACCAACAAGCTGACGGCGAAGGTATTGTTAGAATCGTGATCGGCGCTTTTCGAATGAGATGATAGTTGTGTTTTATGATTTATGATCCTGGCATCAACTCTAGTGGTGCAGTGGGTAATTACGAGGAATGTTACGAGATTGCTGGAATAGGTCTCGCCAGTGATTTTAGGCTTATATCTTCACTGGTGTGGTTCTGAGAAAGTGGTAACCTCGTTGGTTTCACAGAGCAGTGGAGTGTCGGTATCCCTCACTCTGCCTCGAGAAGGAAAACGAGTAAGGTGAGTCATCCTAGACGCACATCCACAATCTAAACTAGCACGTAGCGTCAGCATTTGAATTCAAAATGCAGCAGCCTGATACTCCATTCTCTACGTGTAACGCTATGTTACGATCGGAACGAATAACTTGCATCCCTGGTAGAAATTATTATTTTCGCTCTCGATAGGTCAATTCCCGATAGTTACTTCGGCTGATTATTCGTTGCATTCAATCCTGTACCCACATTGAGTTCAATGGCACTCGTGTATGTGAATATTGGCGTCACTCTAATCCCAACATGCCTGATTACATACGCATCACACACGCCCGATGACTACATAGTAATTACCATCGATTTCCGCACATGGTTGAGTTCTGAAATCATACCTCAATATGTAGATAATTGGAATGAAAAACATTCCGGAATGAAACACGAATTGAAATGGAAAACAATATTCACAATACCGCAGTTATTATTATAATACACGGTACGGAGTAGAAGGCTGTGTAATTTGCTTCAAAATTGTCATTGATGAGCAGCCAATCTGATGTTAACTTGTTCATTGGTGATGATAAACGTCTGTAATTTAGCCGTAGTCCTATTGGGTGTAGTGTATCTTTGTCAGGAATAAATATGTAAACCCTCGAACAATAATAATTTGATTCCGCTAATAAGTAAGCTTATCCCCAACTAGCAGTATTTTTAATGATGCTCTAACTTGCAGACAGATAATAACAGCGAACTGTTGTTGGTAACTATATGATCTCCAGTACGAGTTTTCCCCCCGTCGAACTAATCCTGTGCAACATTAATCATAAACTCTTTTTTAGCGACGTGGAATGATGGGAATAGGTTGAAAGAAACACACTATCTCCACTCCTCGGGTTCCAATATTACAAGATGATGTGGCATTTCTCTCTGTTACGATCATAACGGATAGTACACCACCCGCATTAGTGAATCAGTTACACCGATGATGTGTCTAATTCTACACATACTGTGTAACAGTTTACACCAGTACTGTCTCAGTCAGTATACTTCTCAGGAAGATACGACTCGTGTAAATTGTTCATTATAATGTGTGAATCTCACTCCTCACCTCAATTGTGTTAAAATTTACACCTATGATGAATTGAATTCCTAGGACGAAATTGTATTTCGGCTGCTCTGTCGTGAACGAAGCAGGCAAACAAGTGAAATGCAGAACGTGTTCTCGTTTGATTTTTTCTGCGTCCATTGTGCTCTAGACTTTGTTGTGTTCATATTCGAGTAGAGCCGTTTCATCCATTCATCACTTAGTGCAGGCACTAAGAGATCCAATGGAATTTGCTGTGCTGAACTCGCATACTAGGCAGTATACCCCTGAGAGAAATCGTGGATATCCTATATTCTGGCTAGGACGCATTTTGCTACCGTGGACATCATTCTGGAATGTGTCAATCTCCTCTCCACATTTCGTTGAAGCTGCAATATTGTGTCGTCATTCATGAACCTCAAGGAAACACATCCTTGTATGACATCCATCGAAGTGAGGTCAAGTTATCGTATTTACAAGTGATGTCTCACATAGGCTACGTACACATGCATATAAAAACACACACACACGATATGATATCATAGATTACTCCGACTTCTCCAAGGAATAAAAACACTACTACAACCTAGTGTACTGACAGACTGAGATGGTAAAAAAAAGAGATTGATTGCTGCAGCGATTTTGCATCCGCAATGTGTAGGTCCGAAGTCTTACTGTGCATGGCAGCACCAACTAAATATAGTTGATCCTCATCTTACTCGCCAAAAGGAATAAAACTGCTCATAGTACATGGTGACAAGCCATAAACTAGCGTACTAATACGTCAGTATTATACATTGAACTATAATCAAAATGGAACGAACACCCTCCATTGAATCTCTTTTTTGACAAATGACGCACCTCATTCTATACCAATATAATTTGGAAATTATTACAGTAATAAACTTCATCTGAAAAATATCATTGTTAACTGATACTGTTTTTACTTGTTCCGAAAAGTTCCAGGTAAGGTAGCCACTACATACCTGTACCGTGTATATATGAAATTATAACAAATAAAGGTTCCGCAAAGAATTTGACTGTTGAATCCGATCGAATGCATCTGTTTTGAAGCAACTCTCACGTAGTGAACGCTATTACTGATTAAAGTAAGCCGAATCTCACTTGGATTATGGCAACGGTGTGCCTCTTTCAAATAACGAGTTGGTTTACAAGGTTATTAGTCCAATTCCTGCATGGTTGTTACTCCTTCAGCGGGTCGAATGAAGTGTAGGCCAATCGTACTGACGGTCAATTGATTCACTAGTAATTAGGTTACTGGATACTATTAACAGGATGCCTAATGGAGGATTATTATTTAATGGGATATGCTGTAGTACTCCACAGCTGGGTCCAAATAATTGCGGCCAGGATATTGATGAGAATCTCACAATTTCAAATTGAAATGGCAGGGTTGCGAGATACATACGATAGCAGGCAGGCACGCACTTATAACGGTTGGATAATTCAGTCATCAAACTTTCAATATTTTTCATTTTTAAATTGTGTTTCTTTGTTTTGTTTTCTGTTTGTGTTTGTTTTTGGGGTTTGACTTCTGCGAATGTATGTTTGGTGGATTTAATGAATCATTATCCTTACTGCGACTTTAATTAGAAACGGAAGAGCATGATTCTCACACATTTTCTGACAAAAGTAGGTACATCTATGTGAAATTCCCACCGGATATCATGTTATCATATCATATCTTGTTATTGGTACGGGTCATCGTCACGTGTAACAGAGAGATAGGTCGAGGATACGATAGAGCCCGTTCGCGAGTGTTGCTAGTCTTGCTAACTAAACAAGTGTTATTCATTGTCGATATTGAAAGCGCGTGCATTATTGGTAACAGTGATAATAGTTTAAGCATGCCCTCCATCAATCAACCACCTCTCATACTGAACTCTGTTCAAATTACATTCTTAACGCGTCATAGTAAAATAATTGAACGTTAATCGACGTTGTTGCATGCTTCCTGCTCTTTCAAGGAGGCTGATCATTTTTTGAAATGTACCAAAATAGCCACAATTGAAACACATCGTCCGGAGACAGAGAATCACGTACGGATTTCCTTGGTTATATCCCTTTACTCAGTCGGGAACTCCATCGACTAAGCAAATTCGATTCCATATCAGATGAGGTTGGTGGTGATATATGGTATATTAGAAGATGAAATTCAGAGGATATGTAATAAATGAGTCGGTAACGCTTGAAAGGGTGTGAGGTCCGATTGAATATATCCCTGGACTTCAGAATTTTGGACGTTCACTGACCAGGCTAAGAAGCGTGGACTATTGATAACGAAGTGACGCAATGTTATAGATGAAATGGTATGG
>JAUOBX010076628.1:0-13169 GCA_032360705.1 Eupentacta quinquesemita
ACCCTCGCCAGGTCACGTACCAAGGCAATGCCTCTGAAGCGGGGCCTCGGTGCGAATGAGGTAGGTGGTCATTACACGCAGACGGCAACATACAAATCACCTTCCACTCATAGTAAGAACTTTGCTCAAGGGTGCAACACGGACTTGAACTGGTAACCTCTGAATTACCAGCTCGACGCTCTAGCTAACCGGGCTACCATGTTCCACATTATTGCCACATTAATGTATATTCATTATTCCATCCACATTTACTCAAGCAAGTATCATTCCCAGCAATTTATTCACAAGGACATTTAGTCTAGTCTATATGCGCCCAACCTTGTTGTAGCGTTCGTTTTTTGCATTCCCTTTACCTTTCGAACCTCCTCTATCAGAATCTGTGTGATGCTATTCTGGCACCCTTGGGCATTTTGAGAAATTCCAAAATGGCGTCTAAAGTGGCCGCCAATACACAACAACTTTACTAAACCAATAGTATGTCTTGCACCGACATGTGTTCGGTGTGTATTTCTACGTTCTCGGTGTCCAGAAATCTGATCAGACCAGTTAAAATACCATATAGGTGGGTTCAGTAGGTAATACAACATTATGGCGTCTGAAGAATATGTTCTTTGTTCGGGTGATATATTACTAAGTCACTGTTACTTTACTCCGGGTTGTTATAATCCAATGTGACTTTTAAATGAACCATATGGCCCCCAGATTGGTTCGCAAGATGATCGCCGATTGGAAGAATGCATATATTTGTTCCTGGCGATTATCATAGTGTATGTAAATGGATTCATGTAACTTTCAATGCAGTAAGGGGGATTAGCTAATTGAATTATTTCACTCCGCACCATTCATCAATGATCGTAAAAACGGTCACTTTGTTATCAAGTAACCCAAACATTCATAACTACTAACACTCGGGTCATACTGTAGAACATATCTCATATCCGCCGAAAAAGTATCTCACAGCTGCAATACACTAAGATATCCACCATGTAACTGCATATATCGCACACAATAGTAATTTCCTACAGAACAATACTTGCCAGGTTTAAATAATCATGCGTGAGACTGCCTGTTGTCTTTCACGACCTCTTCATCCTCGTCATCACTTCGCTCAATTGTACATCTGTTCCCACAACTGCCCAACCGTCCGCATCCACAGAATATCGTACAAGCTAATGTCCATGATAGGGGCGTGTCATACAACGCAGCTTTCCAGATACATACTCGTTGATGTGCACGCTTCACATTTTCTCGGGAGGCTTCTGTTGTTGTTTCAGCTTTGGCGTTGAAGTTACTTCCCGACATACGACTTTGGACAACCATCATAACGAACCTCGGACATTGATCCTGTGGATTTGCTTCCGTAACATGCAGCAGCAAACATGGGGGCCTCAGCGACAGTATCGTCTATCTGTGCATTCACTTCTCCGAGCTTGTCAAGCGTTTGTTCTTTCCATAGCAATTTTACAACCGTTGCTTTACTCATTCCCCACATGTACTCTAGATATAGTGTCACATCCGGTAAGACCATGAACATCCAGAAGTTGTGGAACGATGTCCGCGCGAGCCTTTGCTGTTGCAGCGATATCAATACCAGTAGAATGCACTCCAGATTACTGTGGGAGTGGCTTGTGTGCAGAAGGAAATCATCTGTGCCATCACATATGACACTGATGCTATTCAATATCTGGTTTTCAATGATGACCACTTGCTTGGGAATGATGACATCGGCTTCTTCGAGGCTCGTTTTCATATCCTTATTTCCTCAAAGAATTCCTGTACTCTAATGCTGAATACAACTCAAAAGGTTGAATTTTGACTGAACCAAAAATTCCCCTAGGCACTGCCCTAATTTTCAAGACATCAATTGCTCACAAGACAGTATGCCTATATTCCTGAAACCTTTATAGCGCATTGCAAGGTCTCGAAAGGCCTGAACAATAAAATGGCTCTGGAGACTGCCTTATCAATTGCTCAAAATTCAGGATTCCTCTAGAAACTTTATAGCAGCTTGCAAGGGTTGAGACAGTGGCGGTGTATCCAGGGGGCTTGGAGAGGGGAAGGGGGGTTCAGTCCCCTCAATGTGAAAAATGAGGAGGCAAAACCGTGTTAAGCCTGCCTGAATATTTATCAAGTGCTGAACCTCGTATGCCTACTACGCTCAGGAAGCGCTGTTTCCGGCCATCTAAGGGGTCTGGAAACCCATCATCGTTCTTGTACGATACGCGCTCAGATGTATATTATGTCGACTCATCTGACATTCATTATGATATTATACTTGCTAATCGAGCAATTCCAGGCATGGAACCCATACTTGTGACTTGGGCCCACACTTGTGGCTTGGGTGCTAGCAGCTTAGAACATTCACGAGGTGCCATTTTCAGCCATCTTGAGGGTTTGAAAAAAAATCTTGTACGCTCCACGCCAGTCTATGACAGCGCTCCGCTTAGATAGTGTTCGGGCATTTTCAGCCACCCTAATAATGATCTGCCGCGCTCAGTCTGGGAATGCCATTTACTGCCGTGTAGGTAGGCCTCATTTTCTTTTTTCTTTGTGTGTACTCTCTTCTGGATACCTATCTCCTAAAGTTGTTGCCCTGAAAATTGTCCCAGAATCGAAACAACAATTGCTCAAGATTCAGGATTCCTCTGAAAACTTTATAGCAGTTTTCA
Organism: Eupentacta quinquesemita; assembly: GCA_032360705.1. Lineage (NCBI taxonomy): Eukaryota > Metazoa > Echinodermata > Holothuroidea > Dendrochirotida > Sclerodactylidae > Eupentacta > Eupentacta quinquesemita. The sequence goes on from JAUOBX010076628.1 coordinate 2,670, forward strand.
AGGTCTGAGAGGGCCATTTCCTGCAATGTAGGAGGCCTCATTTCTCATTTTTTACTTTTACTCCAGTCTCCCGAAGCTCAATTTTGACTGCACATTAAAATTGCTCTGAAGACTGCATTATCAAGACATCAATTGCTCAAAATACAGGCTTTTTCTGAGGACTTCATAGCAGCTTGCCGGGTCTGGAAAGGCCATTTCCTGCCATCTAGGAGGCCTCATATTCCCAAAAAATCCTGTACGCTATGCGCCAACCGATGGTCGGGCTCCGCTTTGGATAGTAACATGGAGCCCTTCATGAAAAGTGAAAGCCCCCCCTCATTGGAAAATCCTGGCTAAGCCACTGCCTTTAGTTCTCTAAATTGGTCCAATAACTGCTCGCAAAGATGTCAAATGATGATTTGTTGCGTTTTATTAGCAGTGACATTCAAGAGTACTTGCTTGGTGGAAGGGGTGTAGTCATGTTGAGTTAGTAGTGTCTGCTCGCCTTCTAACCAGCGAGGCTATTCAGTGTCCCACTATTTATGCTGTAGTCATAGTAGCAATCAAACACAAGATAGACCTCTCACTGTCTCAACTTTTCCTGTCACGCACCTCGGGGAGCCATCAACGAAGTCCTGTACGGTGAGTAAACTGTCTAAAGTATGGCACACCCTTCAATCACAATCAGTTGTGGTTTCTCCGTGGTCCTTACTGATTGTTCAATCTGAAGATTCCTCTCCAGTGTCGTCCTGGTGATTCTCATGTCACCGTTGACTTCTAACATGGAGGTAGAAATTGTTCGCCAACTCATATCAGGGAATGTCTTCCACGTCTACCTCCTGAGATGTCATCAACCTGAAAACTCTCGAAATAATTAGTTCGGTGTTGAAGGTAGAAACAGATCCCAATTGATTTGTTTTCTGCTGACAGCCATTGTTACCATTCCCTTCTTCAGTGATCCATAGAACTCTTCGGGCCAGTTAGACTCGTATGCCCCAACTGAGACTGCATCATCCACGTTTACCGATGCTGGACCGGTCCTACCGTAGACGATATTGATGTGCAAATTTCCAGGTGGATGGTCGTCTTTGTTGAGCGGGTCTATGACGTATGTTCGCAGCTTCTCCTCGAGGTTCATTATGTCCTCGCATCTAATTTCATGCGTTCTGACATTTCTTATGTGGACAGGTACTCCGGGAAGTTATTTTCTTGTAGTCCGCATTTCCGTGAAGTCTGTGATGAGCCGACTGCATGTATGGAGACTTAGGGCCCTTCGTGTCAATGCCGAGAGATTCAGGGTGATTCCGATCATTCCCCATAGTCCATGCCTATAGCGCATGAATGTTGTCTCTATGGATATGGTCTACCGTATGCCGTTCCAAAATCCCGGTTTGTGACGTCTGTTATATTAGTACGATGACATAGGGCAGTCAACTGCCGTCCAATGGGACGATGGGCGTCCCCACATAGCGCGACATGTTCGAATACAAACTCGTAGTGTGTATACGCACAAAACAGCGTGCATTGAATGAATATGTGGAGATAGGGTTCTCTGAATTGAAGGGCTCGCGGGTTGTATATATTTTTTTTAAAGTAAACTAATGCGCGTTTCAAAACCATATGTTTTGACAATCATATATCTTCTTCGCAGTAATCGATCCATGTGAAACCAACAACTGTTCAACTGGGGCTACATGCGTTCCTGCTGGTCAGAGCTTCACCTGTTCCTGCCCACCTGGATTTGAAGGACCCATATGTGGTGACAGTAAGTCGATTGTTGTTCTAAATGTTCACCGGCATGTACATATATGTGTAATGATGTATAGTCAATGACTTTGGAATGTTGTAAACATTGAAAGATGGTGGGTTAGCCATGTTTGGACAGAATTGTGTTACGAACTGTGGACATTGGTTTCACCAACCATACTGCCTCCGCATATACCCTATCCGCCAAACCTCCTAACAATGTATTTCAATACCGTTCTACGGCCAAAACATGGAAATTTAATTATTATTGTGTACATGCAGTGAAATAACTTTCGCAATGTTACTGTAGATAGAATAGAATCCACTATGATCTACCAATTCGCGATGTTAAATAATATCAGATCATCTCTTCCTCATGTCATTCACAACGGGGCAGGGTTATTTCCATATATTATATTAGGACTGTTGACGTTATTGTGAATGATGGCATCAAATGGTTTTCACTTTTCCGAGATAACTGCTAACTTCATACGCCATAATAGCGGAAGATCTTCCAGCTACGTCACCGTGTGAAAACATTGGCTGAACCCCGCACAAAGTCAATGCGACTTTCTCGATATCGTAAATTACACACGGACACATTTTTGCATCGTTTCATTCCAGCTGGTCAATTTTTGGTTCAGTTTCCAAAATATGTTTGGACGCATATGTCACGCGCGCCTGCAAAACGAATATTTCGATCGTTAAAGTTCAAAATAGGATCTTTGCTGTGTTAAACATGGTGATAGGCCACCAGTTACGTCAAGCCGAATATGTGGATTGAAAGTTGTAACTAGTTTTTTCTATACTTCACCAACAGCACTTTCAAATGATGACCTCCACAATCGCCTCATGAATTTAACCCAGGTAAGTGGTATAGTTCAACATGCCTGGCCTTTCATATACTGGGCCTTAGAAAATGCACACCTGTTTCCATTTGCAATATTTTTTCAACACAGAGGTCAATTTTGTACCTGTATGTGCATTTTTCAATATATTCCATCGCTAATATGTACATCGTACCAGCCAATCAGTCAATCGATCATAGACATTTATACCGCGCCAAAATTATGAAATGCTTCAAGGTGCGAAAACCGAAGTAAAGAGATCACTACTGGTATGCATCTAAAATAGTTTAAAGTTAGAGCTGAATGTGGCGTAGTTGCTGTTCTTGATGTGATCGGGAAGCCGGTTCCATAGTTTGGGGGCATACACGGAAAAGAATCGATCGGCGAAAGAGACATATCGTGGTTCAACTTGATTTTGAGGATAGAGCTTACGGGCGGAGAAGCCTTCATAGTTGAACAGCAACTTGAAGCACGGCGGATATATCTGGCGGGGCCTCGTTGTGAATAGCTTTGTAAATTAGCATTTTCTCACCTAGATCCTATATGACTGAATTGGAGGAATTCGAAGGAAATTGAATGAACAGAAACAGAGAAATGTATAAATCGACTGAATTCCAGCAATTACGATATCAGTGACAATAAGTCAATAATACATTTGCATTATTGCGAAACGGAAATGTTTTTCAAAAAGCCATGTTAATTGTTCTCATATAGGTCTAGCTTTATTTCAAACACTATGATGAAAGTGAAGTTCACTTGACCATTTGCCACATACCATGTTCTGCTTTCTCGTTATAGTTGTTCGAGGGGAATGCGTCCACTGAAGATATCCAGAGAGCTGCAGAATTGGTGGAAAATGCGTCGGGGCAAGACGAATTCTTGAAGGAAGATCCTGCTAATGTGGACATCGTAGTAGATTCGTTGGAGTTAATTACTGGAGCGGGAGATGCCATGGTAGGGTAAAAATAATATACAAATTGCTAATAATACTAATTACTTACAGCTTGAAGTGTTCGACAGTCTGATAGACTCACATAAAATAGGCACGATGGTGAGTATGCTGCGCAGTTACCTCACATGATTCAGTACGAATCAGTGGGTCGGGCCAATTAACATAAAGCAGAAATATATCGCAGTATATAACACATAGGCCCACTATATTATACCTGACACCACTGAATGAATGCTCACCTGATTTGTAATTTAGTTCTCTCGTTTCATGGTAAAATAATTTCTACTTGTTATAGTTTCAACATTTTTCTCAATATGTTCCACAGCATGAAGCAATATGATTCCCTTTTTAAGCAATGCGCAAACAACGTTGCAAGGCATATTTGAGGCGGAGTATATAATTATACATGCTACCACAATGCTCCTCTTTCCTCCATACTCATTGGAGAACCATTGGTAATCTGTTTGGATGTGCGCAATCTACAATTACACTCGTTTTCTGTGACATGTCATTTATGGATGCCTTTTCCGAGGAATTGAAACATTCCAAGCGAAACATCGTCATCAACCACTCATCGCTGATTGTAGCACATGGGTGTGAGGCTCTATACTCACTGCATCGAAGCACTTATCCTCCCTCAGACAAGGAACCACGCAGCTGGGAGCTGGCTCATCGCTCACATCCCAGCACATATATAAATATGTGCTAGCCATGAGTGCAAGGCATCCAGCTTAAGTTTATTATTCTCCACAGGTAACAAAACCAGTTGTTCAAATCGTCAACAACCTTATGGATATTGATCCCGATGTTCTGGTCGACAGCACGAGCGGAGGTGGAAGAGTGATTGCCGCCCTTGAGGAACAAATCTCTAACGTACAGGCCCTCCAGGGGAATTTTTCCGCCTCGCTGGAAAATCTTGAAATTGCTGCTGTACAAATCGACAGGAATAACATTGCTTCAAGCTTGTCCTTCGCAAACCTAAGGCCTCTGAATTCAACACCGTCCGATAATTCAAGCAGCGCCGCGGAGGCCAATACTCGTCTTTATGCTGATGGTGATGATGTACCCGTGAATCGGACAGATGTCGCCATCACTATACCAGCTGACGTTATCGACCTGCTCACCAGAGGTAACGTTACACGCGTTACTTATAATCGTCGTCGTCGGGGGTAGGGATATTACATTTGGACAAGACTTCTCTGGCATTGAATGTTCAACTTTATACGTCAATGAATAATTTTTCACTTTCGTCATGTCGACAACCTGATTGGATGTGTGTGATTGAAAACACATAATAAATATGTACACGTTCATGGTCACTCTATCCATCATCGTACACCATGATGTATGACTTAGTGTCAGTATTTCCCGGAAATCAATAGACCTGAAAATACGTCACTATTAAGACAGTTGCACTATAACTCACCTGTCGAATCCTGGAAATATCCCGAAGTTGTTTGGTTCGTCCTCTAGAGGTCTATGAAGACCGGGTCCTTGGAGTCAAATTACTTCCTCCGATGACCTCTGATTCACAACTGTTGCTGTCCCTTCTGACATTTTTGTCAGGAATTAATACATTCACTCGCAAGTCATGGAAACTATAATTGAAAAGCATATATTTTCTGGAATTTCAATGACAACATATAGTTTTCGTCATGGCTGATCCACTGGTGACTTACCTTCTTCCACCACTGATCAATGAGCCCCAGCTCTCAACTGTTGTGGGCGTTTGTTCCCTACCGGGTGGGGCCATGGCTCTTACTTGCGCATGTGCATCCAACCTAGTTTTTGTGATCTAATCTGCTCGCTGAACTACCTGTTCTTCAGTGCTAACATATAACTGACCACCAGCTTTCTCATTTTCTATTCACGCGCGTGTGCATTCTCGGAGGCTCTCCCTGTCAATAATAGTGTTACTCACGGATTGATTTATCTACAACGCACTATTTTACATCTATCAATGACCTCCGTGGCCCACTACTAAGTATACTATTAATTTCTTGCTGAAGATTCTTCATTCAGGGATGACCCTTCACTATTCAGCCTGCTTTCACGACTCCAAAAATGGAACCATTGTATGCATAACTGCACTTGCCAGTGAGACAGTAACACAGCGGAACGAATTTATTATGTCTTTCGTGTATGGGGTTGCGTTCCATTTGCGACGGATATAAAATCGCTCATGCTTGTGTCACTTCGTTTGAAAGAGACACACGGAGCACGTTATTGTACATACAGTATCTATCAGAAGCTATTTTTAAATGGGAATATGCTTTCCAAACGATTCTGCATCGAGGTTGATAAGCCACTATATATATACAAACATACATGATCTTATATATTCATATATCCTCAACGCTCTCCCAAAGTTTCTTATGCAATGCTTCATTACAGAAGATGAAGATCCAACGGCATTGCCTGTCAGCTTCTTTATCTATGCCAACTCGGTACTGTTCACTCCATCGAGGACGACGTTCAATCGGAGTAATGAAGAGGACCAATCCAACGCAACATTCGAGGAAAGAATTATCAGTAAGGTCATAGGAGGGGCGATTAGTAAAAGAGTGGAATCGTCGCTGGAATTGTCGCTGAATTCTGCCGTCATTACTAAATTCATCACAAATAAGGTAAGTCCTTGTGTTTAGAGGATGAAGCCAGTTGTGTTGAAATGTATTATTTATGTTGTCGAGAGCTTCACTACACCATGCACCCTCAATCTATAAACTAAAGATAGTCGTCTTTTCTCCATGTGTAGGCCCAAATTGAACAAGTACAGCATGCAACACTGTAGCAGTGTCCATGTTTGACATGATTCCAGTTATCACCAACTGCAGACCACAACAGCAAATCAACAATTAACTTCCATGAGGTGGACGTGAGCTACAACGCATAGCGCAAACTCAGACCTATTCCGCATGCACAACTTAACACGCTGTCATGCTGTGTTATGCCATGAACAAATCGGTGACACTTGTCTCTACAACGTTAACAACGGGAACTAAAAAACATCGGATGTCGTTTCTATGGTCAAACCATAACTAAACAAATCCACGCTCAATATTATACCTGCACGCAGCCATGAGAATAGTGCATTGTAGTCGTGAAGAAATCTGAGGCGCTCTTATATGTGTAGAAGGGACAAACAATAACAGCCTCAGTTAACTTGTTTCAAAAGTTTAACATAGGTACGTTACAAGAGTAATACACGACTGGAAGGATTACTCAAGCTAAATTTGCACAGTCAGCTCCTCTCACGAATGCTGCCATTACTTTTCACAGAAAACATAAGTTAGTCAACATCGAGATAGACTAAGGAAATGTTAGTCTAGCAAGTTAGCCAAGCTAGCTTGACTAACTTTTGAGTTGTAAATCCTTTAACAATAATAATAATAATATACAATCTTATATAGCGCAGAATCCAACCCGTGGCAGCTCCAATCGCTCTATCCTTTCCTGTGTGAGCTGGACTAACCCAAATATAGACTAACTTTTCAGCAAGACCATAGCTAGACTAACCGGGTATGGACGCTAGACTAACTTTGCTTGTAGAGTGATCTTGAATGAAGGGATGTGATGTCTAACCCTTGACTAACTTTTGACTAACTTGATGTGACGCAACAGTTTGGCGGAAAAACAGACCACCGTTGCTTGCGATGAAATCGTGATTGAACTGTGATAGGGCTGCCGCATCGCGAACAAGTTACCGGTGTTGTCTGATTCTTTTTTTATAGAGTCAAAAAATAATAATAATGCCCCTCATGACAGAAAAAGGTATTGCTTTTCTGGATTTGGAGTTGAAAAGTGCACTGCGTTATTTCCTATCAAGTAATTTGTCGATGTCATTCGATGGTTTCATCGTTTGTCTACACGCTATGTCATATCCAAACAGGTTGTCGTCGAGTGTGGTGGCGTATGAGCTTAGACGCCATGTCATATCTCTGAGCTGTGTTATGTTTCTTCCACGTTGTTATTTTCATTGCTGTGCCTTCTTCTTTCATACATGGACATTTTCAGTTTATTAAGATGCTGATTCAAATAGAATAGAAACAATTTCTAATTCGTATCAGTGAATAATGAATACGTTTCGAGCACCCTGTTATTATAGTGGCCAGGTCATAGGCCTATTGTTTGAATTCCGATACAGCACTCGGTATTTGTTTCTGTTATTACGTATACGGATAGGCGCAAATTAACATGTTAGTCAATAGTTAGTCGAAAGAGGCACCAGATGGACTAACTCAAAACTTAGTCATAACTTGGTCCATATCTTATAAAGGTTAGTCCAGCTAGCCTGACTAACTGCATCGAGGAACCGTTAATTAGTCAGGCAAGCTTGACTAACGCGCTTGACTAACATAAGTTAGTCCAGCTGGATTAACTAACAATAAGTTAATTAAACGAGGCACCAGGTAAACTAACCGTTCTTAGTCCAGCGACCAATTCATGTTTCCGGTTGATAGTTGATAGTTCAATGCCGCAAGTTCACGCATAGAAGAACCTTATCAGAACTCGGGGGAGTATCATGCTAGAGCAGTATATTATTGTAGTTTATACGCGGGCATGCATGCTTTTAGTTTATTATTATTATTTTAGTTAATTATATTCTCTAAGTTTCCAAGCCTTTGCTATTTTCATAACATGAACTTGGTAATTATATATTACCCATTGCAGGCTCTTGCGGAGGATGAAATGGTCGAGAAACAGCAGTGTGTCCATTGGAGCTATGACGATAAAACCAAGGAGGGATATTGGTCCAAGGAGGGATGCACAAGTTCACCGGATGACCAGGGTCGCATCGTCTGCTCCTGCAAACGGTTGGCCAGCTTTGCTGTCCTAGTTGTGAGTCTATCATATGCATTATCTCCTATGCCTCCTAGCCTAGGTTGTCCAATCCGCATGCATATTGCAACTTTCGAACCCTAACTCAGTCGAAGAATCTGAGAAGTTATACCATGTGTGTGTGTCGAGATATGTGTGTACTTAACATAACTAATTGAAATCCTGTATCACAAAATTATACCTTTTTAAATCATCTGTGGAGTTTTTCTTACCAACAGCAGCCTATCAGACTGCTTGTTGAATTGATCCCATGTTGAAATTCCTGGGTCGGTACTAAGCTCGAGGTAATTCTGAATTAGTAAACACCGAATCCTATATGAATGAGAAGAATCGATTATAATCATTGTTAATTGATTATGATTGTTTTTCTCATTGCTACGTATTAACAACAGATTTGGACTGACGCCATTCTCTCAACAACTTCTAGAATGAACGTTCCTCATAATAGGAATATTAAGGAAGAACAAGTATGACATTGTTATACCATCACGCTGAACAGAGCGAAATTTCTTATAGCCCACACTCATGGCATCAGAACAATGACTGATCATCAGACTGATTTGTTGGCACCACGTAGAGGCTGGGATTTATCGAACTATATTGCGGGTTATATGGTGAACTGGGATATAGAGGAAAGAGGTTAATGTCACAATGTGCCATGGTTCAACTAGACGGCAAGTGAGTAAACGAGTAGATGTATGAGTCGAGAACTATCTAGGGCAGTAGGACCCGAGTCAGTACATACTAGACTACAAATGTATGTACTCGTATACTGCTGTTCGATTACTCATGTACTGTAGACTACGAAGTACCAAGGCAGGTTATAAATTACTACGGCATTCGACTACCGGTTCAGTAATTAGTTCAGCACTCGATTCTCTAGTCGACATCCTGCCTCACCCTGTCAGGAAGCCACTGACAAGCGGCGGCGAGGGGAACGCCAGAGATTCGGCAGATGGCTCGAAAGGTACCACCGTGGCGGAAATGTCACTTGATTCTTGCTGTTTACGGCCTGTTCATGACATGAGCCCACAGGACCGCTATAGGACCTCCGGTTTACTGTTGTCTGACAAAAAATGTAACCACGGTGTTCTTTCCATACAGCGGGTCCGAAAAGGATCGTTTACGGATCGGGTGGCACTGTACTTCATAACACTGATCGGATCAATCATATCCAGCATCTGCCTGTGTATGTGCCTCATCACCTTCGTAGCAGTCAGGTATGGATCGAGAAATTATATCTTTAGCGTGAACATAATGTCTTATACCTTATGTCAAATTATGCTATGTATCGTGGATTACGTCTTGCAAACAGTTCCATACAGTTCTCATGACGTAGTAGTAGATGATCACTAATCACTATCAAGGAATCCCGGGTGGTCGAAAACGCATTATAAGTCACAATAGGAATGGTGATCAGGTGGAGTTCAAAGCTCTGCCAGCTGGCTGTTCCTGTGAATACTTGGGCGAAGCGCTTCATCTTCTTTGCCTTTTCTAATCCAGTTGTGGTCGAGAACCTGTAAGGAAACTAAGTACACCCTACGTCTGAACAGCTGGATGGCTTGTAACTTACTGTATGTCCAGGATTGGCAGAAAGGTAATATTGTGGTCATAATTTGTAGAGCGCTTGGGTCACTGACTGACATCAGTTTGTGCTATAGCTTTTTATAAATATTGGATACTATTATTATCAGTGAAGCAGCAATAATGGATGGGGAAATTCTTCATGATGTGCAATACATATCAAATCAGCTAAGTCGGTTAAGCCTTTGACTGCTTATCAACGAATTGTGAATGCGATTCCGCGAATAGCCGTTCTTTCTCGCATGACTTATTATCTGTATTCACATGTCCTACCCAGGCATGTTGCATCGTGAGTGAATATTCTGTACCAGTGACCGGCAACTTTATCTGGCTTTCATTCCTTGACGAAGTCTAAGGAGTCTATGCAGTCATGGCAGTATGTGTGTGTGTGTGTGTGTAACGCCTGGCTTGTTAACACGATATGTCGACCCCACTCGAATGGGTTGCGCTAATACTTGGTGTGTGTGTTTCCAGTGATCAGTACATGATCCCTATTGTTCTGGGGTCAGGTCAAAGGTCATCTCAGGTCACCAGAGGTCACAACTCTGAAAA
>JAUOBX010076739.1:0-13165 GCA_032360705.1 Eupentacta quinquesemita
AATGAATAACTCATCATACACCACTGTGCTCAGTGATAGGCCTGGCTCAGTTAGTTTGGCAGCAATTTACTGTCCGAGCCACTGTTAGTGTGCAAATTAATGGAGATGAGACAACATATTAGAAATTGTGTTCTTCAAGCCACAATCTTGAAAAGAGCTTGATAAGGTGATATTACTTCGAAGATAGCAATCATAAACGGGAAGTTATCGCAGTTAGAGTGCTTCCCAATGCATGCTACTAGGACAGCTCTAAACTGTAGGCATCCCAAAGACCTGGGAAACATGGTGCCTACCACCCCTACGAGGATGCAAATACAGGGGGCTGGGAGTGATTTCACCCCTGAAATGACCAAAGTAGCCCCATCAAACCACTGAAGTAGCCCCTGAAAATCATAGGAAAAGTGTGTTGTTTCGGCGGATTAGCCCTTGAGAATCTCCAAATTTCAAGGAAAGTAGCCCCCGAAAATTGAAAAGTATTTGTAGCCCTGCACCCCTGTGCCTTGGCTTGTTGACTTTACCCAGATATGGCCACTATATACTGAGTGTGATGCCGTCGTTTCACATCACCATCAAGCGATGGTGTACCAGTGTTAACGCTAAGCAGCGCGATTGCGGGATTCCTGCACCTACATTGCCGATCCTGCATTGAGGAGAATGTTGAGGGGATTCCCGCCCCCCCTCCAATAATAATTTAAAAAAAATACAAAAAGGAAAAAAACAACAACAAAAAACATATTTTTACATGCTGCTCGATTTTATCAGCTTCTAACTAGTAATACTAATGCTCAACTGTCATTTGCTAATGCATAAGACTAGTACAACATCATTCTATGTGAAAAGTTCAAATTTATGCACAATTTCAGTTTGTACGCATTCTCCAAACCCTCTCAAATTGTTAAAATTCTCTCCCAATGTTTGAAAATCCCTCCCGAGAAATGTTGGAGAGTGGGAATTTTTCCCCCAAAAATTAGAATCCTAGCGTGAACACTATGGGGTACTCTGCAGTACTAATGTTTTAAGTGCTCTCTCCTTCATGCTGTATCATGACTTTTCCCAGAAAATGTCTATCTGCCCTGGAGGCAGTTAGGAGTAGATAGCGTCCACTCAACAGTCCTAGTCGCAGCTCCGTTGTTCTCTGCGATTAGATTGTAAGGGGCCAACCAACGAAACAGGATGAGAGTGAGACTCGAGAATGAGAATAATTGAATTCCTGAGGCCCTCCAGGATTTGTTACCATAGCAACAGATATCAGACCTGCACCTAATACTTACTGGAAGTGTTTTTCAGAGGGCTGTGAAAGGTGCCATCTGAAGATAAAAAAGAGTTGTTCTGACTTCAGCTTGAGGTAAACTTTACATGATTACAATCAGGTCAGGTCGGTTGAGAGGAATAAGGCAGATTGCCAAAAAAATCCTGCCAAGGAAATGGTATTCTAGAAAGGTAAAGATTAACTGGTTTAAATATCTTCATATCAAGCATGAATTCGACAAGTAAATCTGGACACTATTGTGTGTGGACTGCCTCCAGGTTCACCCCTCAGATTGATAGATAGGAAAGAGACCACAGGGGTCTCGGAGAATGTCATGCCTCAAATTTTCCAGTCTCACAGGGTAATCCCAGCTCTCTGACACAGAAATTCCTAAATCCATTGTCTTTGCCGCAGAAGCTATTCAACTGCAGAGGGTTGCTGATCTGTCTTCCCTGAGCTATGCCTGTTAGTTTGGGTATTTGATATGCATGGAAAAGAAAAGATTACCCAGTGTCTATCAACTCCTCAGCATGCTACACATAAGTACAGCTCCTCCAGTTAAAGCAGGGGATTATAAATTGGGGACTTTATAATCTTGATATAAATGTAAACATGTTGCATTGTTGCTGACGGCAACCTGATTCACAAATATTTTGTATTTTGAAACAAAAACTAGGTTGCCAGCCAAATATGAATAAAGGGTCTGCCCATTCTCGATCACACCGATAACAGCATCTACGCCACATCCAGGTCTAAGCTTTAAACTTAATTCTCCCAAGGCCTACCAGAATGGATTACTTAAACTTTGTGTTCTTGTCCCCTAAAACATTTCTATGATTTGGGTGCAGTACGAATGTCCATGAATGATTGATCGACATGGTTTAATAGTTTTATATTCCTAGATCTACATCTACTGTGATCTATCTCATTTGTGATGTTTCAGACCATCGGACAATCAGGAATGATTACCTCCACCGCCCTCTATTCCCTTGTAGCACGCTCTGATAGATACAACCACGAGGTCGACACAGACGAGGATGAATCGCTGCCAGAGTTTGGTAATTTCTCGACCTGCTCCCCGCGGTACAGCCGGTCGTACAGCAGCGTGTCCCACTCGTCAGACGACTCTGAGAGGAGAGAGCGGTCGTACAGCGCCTCTCTACCCATCACTGAACCACCTTCATCTACCTCTCCAAGGATCAGAAGGAGCTCACTATTGACCATCATGCATCAGAGATCATGTAGCCCCAGTAGGGACAAGTAAGAACAGCATTTCAAACTTTTGAAACACATTTAAACTCGTTCAAAAATGGATGAGGGTGTTGTCTTATTTGTAAAACTGCTTCAGCTTACAACGTCCACCATGCTACCGGTTCCTCCCTTTGATGGGCAGGTCCTATTAACACCATATACAGGCACATGGGAGTACCTTATGATAAAATATAACCTTCTTCTATAGCGCTTAAGGCCAGATTCCATATGTGCGGATGCGGGATGCGGTATAAATTTCAAAATCATTATTTTGGAAGGATGTAGGATGATGCGCACCATAAATATGTAACAGCCCATGAAACGGACCTTAATGTGCTTTATAAGGAAGATATTCCACATAACCCATTTGCGGTATGCAGCTTCAATGGTGCATTGGTACGCGTGGTAATTTTGCTCACACAATGCTCGTTCCATCTAATCTGAACTAATTTTTGCCACGTTGGCATCTGTTTTCATCTCTGTTACTATAATTCAAGCAGTTTACGTTTATGTGTTTTGCGGCATCCTGCATACTCACATATGGAATCCCCCCTCAGACTGGTCACAGTGGTCTCAAAACGCTCTACAGATATTACCCCTGATCATAGATGACCTGTCAAACCCGCACATTATTGTGCACAACTATTTCGGTTCTTTCCTGATGAATCAGAACCAGTGTTGTAGTCGAGGTGTCCCCTTTTAAGACCAAGGCCACCCCCTCTGAGGCCGAGGCATCGGTCCCGGGGCCTCGGCCGCACCCTCCGAGGCCGAGGCCGGCAGCTTTCTTATTATATCAAAGGAAAATATCATAGCATACTTTCACTCCCTGCAACATAGTATTTTTGCTGGAGCCCAACATCCGTTCTCCATGGGGATAATAAGATTTAGATACCTTGCCATGGGTATAGGCTTGTGAAGCAAAATAGGTAAACCCAAGAATGAACGAATAGTGAATAATAATAACCATGCATGATCCAGTTTATTTCAATGTTAGATGGTCGACTACGCCTACTAGTGTCTGCAGAAGCCAGAAGCATGGTTCCCACCAAAATACAGAAGTGATCAATAATCACATGCTCCCAGGAAGGTGAATAAATATGAGCCAATCGGCATCCCAAAGGGTATTCCTGATCACCGTGGGTATTCCATTGCAAAAATGAGGGAAACTGAACAGCGGTAGACGCTGGTGGTACTCTGCCTGCACTCATTTCAGGAAGCATATTTATATTCACGTCAGTGTTGGCGCTAAGCAGCGCACTCGCGCGATTTGCACACTTTTCGTGCCATTCCTGCAATCCCCCCCAACAAAATATTCTCAACAGTACTACTGATGCCCAACTGTCATTTGCTAAGGCATAGAACTAGTACAACATCAATTGATGTCACAGAAATTCAAATTTATCAACAATTTTAGGATTTGCGATTCTAAATTCCCCCCCAAAATTCCAGTAGAGGGGGAATTCCCCCCAAACTTTAAATCCTAGCGCTAACACTGATTCACGAGTGGGCGCTGCTGCATGACTGCTGCTCTCTGTTTGGCAGGTTCTATGCGAGATTATTAAACCATGGTAGTCTCTTTAATTGAGGTCACCAGAAACTTGTGTAATCATGCAACTTTTTCTAATTATGTTGGATTCGAATGGATCTTGATGTTGGTCCTGAATAACCTGATACCATGGAGGTAATTCCAAAGTCACTGGCGGTCAAATTTGCGTACATTAGGCGGGGATATACACGAGGGTGGTCTACCTGCCTGCTCATGTCTAGTTAGAGTATGAGCTTGGTCCAGAAACAAGTTCATTTCACTTGCAACTGCTATTTTCCTGTTTTTACGGTGTCTGCTAAAAACAGAAAATTGTTGTGCTTCCAGCTTGGCAAAAATTGTGAACAGGACTATCTCAAATTTGAGAACTTGGAGAAATTAAATGTATAGAAAGACAGCAGATAGGGCCACACACAAACAATGCGAAATATTCTCCCCTTAGTTTCCACTGGCTACATAATCTTGTACATCTGTAGTTCATAATAACAGATATGTGTGTGGAGGTCTGTGCTGTATTGGTATAATGTGAGTGGATAGCTGACTGGCTGTATGCATCTTCCTTTTTGGGCCATATTGATCGATATTGTCTCCAATATTGAGAATTATTGAAGGCAACCTAGGCATAATACTCTGCATGTTCCAGTTATTTCTCCGCGATAATTAAAGTGGATTCCTTTTGAAAATTGACCAGCCTCGAAAATTTGGTCGAGGCTGGTCCATTTTCAAAAGTAATTCAGCTCCGAGGCCGCACCCTCTGTGGTCGCACCCTCCGAGGCCGCACCCTCCGAGGCCAAGGCGAGACCACCCAAGTCCGGCCCCAAGTCCTCCAACACTGATCAGAACAGGGTGTCTCCGTGGGGGACTTTCCGATAGTTATAACCACCGAGGATGCACACGCCTTTTAAGAGTCACTTCACAGGGTAACCTTTCCACAGATGGGTGACGTTGCTGGATCAATTTTCCTGTGGTTCATTTTTTTTTATCAATGAATTTTCTCAAATATGGGAACCCCAAAAATACATTTGGAAATAGTGGAAGAATCTGGTAAAAAATGTCTTGCCATTGTTCAGAATGTCAAACTGTGGATCACCTCTACAAATGGTTGAACAATCCTGTACCGGAGGCACTAGGCAGTATTGGCATCATCATCTGAAATCATAGGAATGAAATGCCCCACTAGACAATGAATGAATCCTCATGTTTATACCAAATATTCAGATAAGGAATACCCAGACGATCCATGTTCTTCTTCTTCCAGAGCCAACTCGAAGCAGGTTGATTCTGCACCTAGCTCCACCCCCTCCCCTGTGGCATCCAGCAGTCGAGATGTCTCACCACGGTCTCGCAAGCTCGGCAAGACCTTTCTGCGAGATGTTCTGCCCCGCTTCTCGATATCGCTGGAGGAGGACAGTCCAATGACGTCATCGGTCGAGTCGCATGACTCCAAGGGGTCATCCTCCAAAGACAGGGGGTCGTCCTCCAAAGACAGTACTAAGGAAGGGCTGAAGGCTGAGAGGCAGTCTAGGCCAGTGGTCAAGTCTGCTTCGTCGTCGGGACTCTCACTGGTCATCCCGCAAGGTTAGAAATCAGGGAAAACATTATACTCAGATAAAAATGATGGTGTCTCAAGCTTAAATAGCGCTTTCCCACATTGATGAGACGCTCGAAGCGCTTCGCAGATAATACTCCGATCACAGGAATCAGGAACGTTCTCTGACAATCCCGGATAGTAAAGGTGGGATTCCATATGTGTGGATTTTGAAATCACTATTTTGTGAAGAATAATAACTTGGGGGACAGGGCAAGGCTGTGGGATGATACACAAACACAATGAATATGTAATAGCTCATAAATATGAATGTTGAAGTGCTTTATAGTGGTGTGCGGTATCAATGCTGCATGGGTACGTGTCGTAATTTTGCTTACACAGCGCTCATTCCATTTTATTTATCACATGATTGTTCGTCACTTCGGAATCTGTTTTTATCTCTGTTACCCCAATACATCTTTTTTTAGCACTTTCCATGTTTGTGTTTTCGCATGGAAGCGATGTTCATAGGTTTTGCCACATCCCGCATCCACACATATGGAATCCGGCCTTCAGTTGCATCCAATGAGGAGCGGATGGTGCTCAGAACTTCAGACGACTCGCAGGTTCCCAATAACGCCTGATCGGGACGAGTCAATGGTGGTGAAGTGTCTTGCATGAGCATGCACCAGAGAAGCCAGCCAGGCCAGGATATAAATTTGCAACCAGGGTTGTAGCTAGAGAGAATTCAGTGCGGGCTAATTTATTTGGGGAAGTGGTCAGCACTTCAGACTGGAAGCCCAATTTTTCAGGTTTTCGTGGGCTCTCCAGAACCAACTGTTGTAGTTTCAGAGCGTGACACTAACTCTTAGCAACTCATGTACATGAGTGGGGCATTTCAACCATATAACAGTGATTTTGATACTTCCAGGGTACTGAAGGTAGGAACAAATCTGTGAACCAAAAAAAAAAATGTGTTTTTTTTTTTTGGAGTGGGGAGTGGGGGTCGGCAAGGCACATTTTGGCCTCTAGTGCGAGTCGGTAAAAGCTAGTGGGGGCTTCCCCGACCCCCGCCGACCCATGTAGCTACAACCCTGTTTGCAACCATCTGATCACCAATCCTTGGCTCTTCTGACAGAGCTGATATGGTATATCATGCTGCTGCTATTGTCAGACTAACAACAGTGTCTGAAAATGTTGGCCTCTCACTTGTCATCCCTCGAGGTCAGAAATCGAGAAGAAAAATTAATCAGATTTAGTCTTCTTCTTTAAAGTTGTAACAGTTCTGACCAGAAATGACCATCTGGGCTCTTGACTTCCAGAAGGTTACTGAGAAAATTGCTGGGATATATATTACTGCTATCATAAAACTGATAATAGTCACAGCTGTGGACTGGTCTTCCACGCATCATCCAATAAGGTTCGGATTCAGGGAGAAATAAATGTACTTACTGCGGTGATGATTACCTTTTGACCGAAGTCTGCGAGCGGGTAGGCCTATGCAAAGTCAATAGGCCGACGAACAGCGTCGGGGCGGGAAATAATTTCCCGAGCCACAGAGCCACACGGGAGAATTCTAAACCTCCCAACCCTGAAAAGGAATAATGTCACCTGATACAAGGGATGAGAAGAAGCTTGGTCGTAATGAAGTGGCCCGAAATAGGAATAAATAACAACGAAGTTGAGGAATGTGTCAAGTATAACGAGACACACAGAAAGAGTGCCGGGTGTGTTTCACGGTGGGCGCAGGCATACGGAGTTGCCCTGGTGCCGTTTTAAAAGCTTTTGTGTGTTGTTTAATGGAGGTTGAGCAGAAAATGCAATATGTAGTTAGTCCAGAAGGTAAGCATCCCCTAGTAAGTATCCCCCCTAAACTAAGGGGGACTAATTAAAAACATCATTATGAATTATTTGTACAAACTGACAATTTCTGCTAGCAGTGATTGATCAATGAGTGCAATAGCCTTCAAGAAGAGTTCAAGAATGGTCTCTATTCCTTTCTCATGGACTATGATAATGTCCTTCCTTATCCATCGAACTAAACTGAATTTCTGACCAGACTAGAACCCTCATTTACATGTCTTGCGATAATTAAGATCCATTGTTGGATCGAGAGACCCAGTGACCTTGTGTCAACCTATATTAATAACATTTCCCTTTCTCTCAGAAGAACTCCATGTTCCATCCCCCCTGAACTCCCCCGGCGAGTCAAGTACCAGCTCTAGAGATGGGTCCCCGTCGAGGGACCCCACCTCCCCCTCCATCGGACCACTGAAGGCTCCTATAGTCATCAAGAGACCACCACGGAACAAGAAGCTAGGCTTCTATATGAAGGCCATCAGAGTGTACCTGGGAGTATCTGATGTCTACACGCTTCATCACCTTGTCACTGTAAGTTTGATTTGATTTGATTTGAACTTTGATTGAATGAGGGTTCAGAAAGCCAAAGCTCCTGTAATGTCATGTCATGGCCACTCTTCTGATCAATAGCTCTTTGCGCTATTGGCTTATATTATTGAATTAATTTGTTTGGAGTCTGTCCGGAAACTTGCAGCTTTTTTTCTCTCATGGTTTACTCGCGAACACGGGTATTGATCCCAAACGAGCCGGCAAGGGTACATACCTGGCCACAGCACTCTCGTCAGCTGCAAACTCTCACCAGGTCACGGACCAAGGCAATGCCCCTGAGGCGTGACCTCGATGCGAAGGAGGTGGTCATTACACGCAGATGGCAACATACAAATTACCTTCCACTCATTACACTCACCTTCCACTGGATACCTTGATATTATTATCATGGCTTGTGACATGGTTGGGAATTTGTCTATTTGGATAGTAAAAATATTGCTCCCTCATTGATGTGTGACCTTTGTTTCTGCAGCATGTTGAGTCCAACTCTCCAGCATCTGTAGCTGGCCTGACCCCCGGTGACCTGCTGACCCACATCAACAACACCCCCATCGAGGGGCTGATACACCGGGAGGTGGTGGAGCTGCTGTATGCCAACAAGAACCAGGTGGTGCTACGGGCAGTGCCCCTAGAGAACACCACTATCAAGACGGGCGGCAAGAAACACAATCTCGCCACCAGCACCATGGCCCGGAGAAAGAAGAGGAACCGGCGCAAGGAACTGGTCGAGAAACGACGCAAGTCCTCCATCATTAGGAGAACAAGTCTGAAGCGGACAGTAGACCAACCGTCACCCCTGTCTAAAGGGAAATCTTCTCTACATAGATCACCATCCCTTCATGAACCACGCTCCCCCACAATGCTCAAGTCACCGAGGTCACCACCCCTGCTCAATATTAAAATGCCCGAGGCGTTTGTATCCAGTACCCCAGTGGGATCATCTCAGAGTAGCTCCCCCTGCTCCAGCTGCCCAAACTCGCCCGCCTCCCACAACCAGTCCTCGAGACCCATCTCTCTCCAGGGACTCTCCCACAAGCTGCCAAGGCCGTTCCGGATGAGCAGTAACCGGCGCAAGTCCCTCGGTGGTCCCACCCCTCTCTCACCACTGGCCAGACAGAGCTCGTCCCCCGTACCCTCCTCGCCCATCAGGAGTACCAGTCCTCTGGCCATCAACACCAACCTCGGCCACTCGCCTGGGAGCTCCCATACCACTCAGACTTTCACAACCAAGAGCATGGCCAGTCCGACCATGGCTGTACCTCTCAAGAGCAAACCAAAGCTCACGATCAGGAGGACCTATGAGACCCCTCCCTCACGCCTCCTCCGCCAAGCTCTGTCCCCAGATCACGAGAAGCTCCCGATAGACCTCTTCGATGCTCACAGACTGAGGTCGGACTCGTTGCCCGAAGATTGCATGCCATTGCCAAAGGACGAGGTCAAGATAGAATCACCAAAGCCATCAAAGAAACTAGAGTCTCCAGGGAGCAAGATACCAGTGAGGAAAGATGAGAGCAAGAAATCACACCTTGATGTCCCTAAAACCGGCAGATGAACAGTATGGTGTAGAAGAAAGCTAGGAATCCATTGGTACAGATGCGGAAATAATTTGAAAATCGAATTTTCGCAAAGACTTGAATTTGTCGGAAGGAAGTCGATGTGATGATAAGTTAGAGAAATCATACATTTATAACCGTGAGGAGAGATGAGAGCAAGAAATCGGACCTTGATGTCCCCCAAAACTGGCAGATGGATGGTATGATGGGGAATGAAGCTGGGAATATGGATACAGATGCAATTTGAGAAAATCAAATTTTGGCAGAGACCAGAATTTATTAGAAGGAAATGAATGTGATGATAAGTTGAAGAATTCATAAATTTATACCAACTCATGTATAACAGGTACCAAAGTTGTATGGCTCTACTTATGTCATAGTTGCCCTCAAAAATGTGTCATACATTTGTTGGTCAGTTGGCTATCCATCCATCGATGTTCTCCTAAGTTGCCAGATCGTGGTTTGTCCTAGCTTCGTGGAATAATTGGAAACGTGTGTTGTTGGATGACAGCTGGAGTGATGTAGGGTAAGTGGTGCATGCACAAACTAAGCTATAGTGATTATGAAACTCCATCAATTCATGATAGATTCAACTTGGCTCCTCCGCATCCCCAACGTGCGAGTTATTCTAGCTCTGTTGAATGCCAAGTAAGAAGTGTCTTGTCAAATAGCTCTAGGGAGCAAATGATTTGTATGCACAGAACAGAAATTGCACATTGCTCCTCCCAAAATATGTTATTAACTTCCTGAATCAACTCCATGATTGTTTCATAGCTGCATCTCTGTGTTGCCAAATTGTGTTCTGTACTAACTTTGTCTAATGCTGAGTGTGAAATATCTTGCTGCTGGAGAAAAATAACATTTAGTTTGTTTAGTTTGTTCATAGCACATTGTGCCTTGCAGAATCATCATGTTAGCATGGAGCACCCTGTAATATGCAAGATCCATCGGTGATGTACATTGCTCGGTTTGATCTCCATGAGTGCATCGGGTTGGCTCAGTCGGTAGAGCATGGGACTGGTCCAATTCCCGCTGGTTGGCTTCTCTGGTGCTTCGTCCCACCCAAGCATTCTGGGAACCTTGATTTGTAAATAGTAGCGTGCGCCGTGAGTGCATGGCAGCCCTATTAGGATATCCCCCGGATGACACGATAACGTGATAACACAGTGTCTGTGCATCAGGAAAGAACAGAAAGAATTGCGCACTATATAAAGTGTGGGTTTGACAAGTCACTAATGATCAAGGGTAATGAGCATGTCATCGACGTGAAAAAAGCACTATATAAAAACGAAATATTATTATTATTATAAACGAAAGTTCCACTCGCCGTTATCAAGTTTTATCTCCAGTATAACCATCAGTAGACTTCAAAGGGATAACAAAAAGTTCTGTTTCACGGTACAAAGGCCTACCCCAAAGTACCAATGAAGGTAACCACTGGCATCTACCATCTCACTAAACGAAAGTTCCCCTCATTGTCATCAAGTTTTATCCCTAGTGAAACCATCAGTAAACTTCAAAGGGGAACCAAAACATTTCATGTGTTTCACCGAGATTGTGATTGCGTAACGAAAAGTCGTATGAACGTCGTGTTTAAACTGATTTAGTTAGGTTTTAATTAACGATAATTCAAAGCACATTATAATTGATCTCGTGTTGAATTACCTATTGGAATAATCATTATCTTGTTCAAATTGATATGCAACATATTGAGAAATGGGTGGTTCCATTTGCACAGCGTTGAGCAATTAAACACATGTTTGCCCCCTACGTAGAGCACACGTTCAGTTTCTGAACATGTCCAGGCATCAAACATATACATTCGTGTGAAACGCTCTTCATGTCTTGCAGTTAGATTATTTAGATGTGAATCACTACGCAATGTTGCGTTCTTGTTATTCAAGATGTGAATGCCACAGACGACGAGCTCCGTTTACCTCTCCACTACGCGGTCAAGCACGGGGATCATCGAGCCGTTGTCGACATCTTGATATCTAGCGGGGCAGAGACAGCGGTACTGTGTAGCCTCAGGGCGGCGCCCCTTCATGTAGCGTGCTACATGAATCACCCGAAAGCAGTAGAGGTAAGTAGGCCTTATTATTATTATAGGAAATACGTCCAGTCTGCACCAAGTCTGAGTCCATTTAAATGATATTAGATGGCTGACACTGATTCGTTTGAGTCAGTTCCTTCCAGTGGCGTTTCCACCAGAGTACACGCCTCTTGCCCTTTTCGAAATTGCCAGCCCATTCAGGCTGATAAAGATTGTCATGAATTTTCACTGTTTCCGAGAACTTTTGCTCAGTGGAACTGTCTGCCGGTGATCAAGTGTCAAGGATACCCTCACTGTTGGTGCTTTCAAGTCGATGTTCAGATCCTCGTTTCTTGAAGACGTCATTGATGGAACCCATTTTAGTGCTGTACAGTTGTCCATACCTGTATGTTACTCCCCATCTTGTGAAGATCATGCAGTAACTCACTGTCAAGGATACCCTCACTGTTGGTGCTTTCAAGTCGATGTTCAGATCCTCGTTTCTTGAAGACGTCATTGTTAAAGCCGAGACTAGAGGCAATTCACAATTCCATATACTTTTTCTTTAAGGCACTATGTAAAGTCTGTGACGTGAATATTCAAGGTGATAGTGGCCAGACGCCGATGCATTACTGTGCGCTCAATGACAGCTATGAGGCGGCCCGAGTACTGGTAAGTCATATGGTTATTAATAATAATAATATATACAGTTATGTAGCGCACAATACAGAGGTTTCGATGCATCGGGAGAATACAATTGTGATATGAAATACCGAACCTCTGATATTGATTCCCCTATGTCCGTATGTATTTAGACCAAATGTCGACAGAATTGAATATTTCATCCGGATTTTGAAGGTAAATATTTGCCGTTTGTGTACCTCTTGAATACGAAGGACTGTATGTAGTATTCTCGATATTTTACTCATATGTTAGGAATTTTGAAGTTGTATTTTTCCCGTTTCCTGTACGTCTTGAATATTAAGAACTGTTTGTAGAATTCTCAATATTGGTTTCATATGCTAGGCCACAGTTTTAGGACTAGTTCTGTCAATGGTTGAATGGTCAGAAATCCCTTCCCCCACCCCCATGACCCAAGTGACCGATGAATATCTAAACAGGAATACATATTTTTAAATGTTCATTCGAGTTTGACGGCTGTTTCCGGGTGATAGCTGGTGTATAGGACAGCTGA
Organism: Eupentacta quinquesemita; assembly: GCA_032360705.1. Classification (NCBI taxonomy): domain Eukaryota; kingdom Metazoa; phylum Echinodermata; class Holothuroidea; order Dendrochirotida; family Sclerodactylidae; genus Eupentacta; species Eupentacta quinquesemita. Next base: position 12,761 of record JAUOBX010076739.1, read on the forward strand.
TGTGCATTGTATCGGGATGTATTTTCTGATTGGTTACTGTCATTTTAAAGCCTCTATCATAGTCTTATTTAGGACAGGGGATCAGGGTCAGGGATTGGGGTTATCGTTACTAACCACGTAATTTCTTCCGAAGCAGTGTGCACATTAATACGTTTTACTTGCCAATGGAAGAAACAAAAATAATCGAAAAAATAGCACGAAACAAGGACAAAAAAGAATAGGAAAGAAGGCAAACATGAAAAAAGGAGAGGAAAAACAACAATTGAAAAATATGAAAAATGAGAGTCGAACGACGGAATGAACCTATGGAGAAAGACTCCATATAGAGAGGGTTAATATAGCATGCATAATAACCCTATACCTGGTTAGCACGCAAATTTTGCGTCCCGATCCGCCCATCCCACC
>JAUOBX010076850.1:2200-13164 GCA_032360705.1 Eupentacta quinquesemita
AGGGTAGCAATGTATTCCAAGCTCTGTTACTGAAACAAGCAACATTTTTATTGATAATATCAGTAAACTTTAATGAATTGGACTTCCTAAATAGCTGGCTGGTATGCTCACGTGGTTCGGCGTTGGTAACATGGCGCACTGCGCGTTCCCGAAGTATACTTAACTTTACAAGGTTAGTCTTGCTCGTTCTACTCCATATGGTAGAACAATATGTTAATGACGGTAATATAAGAGTTTGGTAGAGTGTTCGGAGAATATTACATCGAAGAATGTGCTTCAGCTTCGATAAAATGCCACAGTTGGAGGATTTTTCGGGACATTTCAGAAATATGTTAGTGCCAGGGAGGCTTATCGTCAAAATGAACACCTCAAAATTGAGTTAATGTGTCTCGGTTCAGAATGGAGCCGTTCATCTCTATATTCTCATCCCAATTACTAGTTCGGCTATTGTGAATTTCATGTAACTCGTTTTTTTCACAAGCGGATGAGGAGCGAATTTGAAATATAGCTGCTAAGCCAATCAAGAGCAAGTCCTCGGATACTCTGGAAATGAAGTTTCTTTTTTTAAGTATTTATTCAATATTATTTAATAAATATTGACTGCGTAACATAATAACTCACTACAGCAAGTTTTTGGCGGGGAGAATATTTTCTTTGTCGAGAAAATAATGTTACATTTTGCTGGGTAGTCCAGGTAAGGTAAAGCATAATGAGATAGCAATCATCTCGCGCAATGCGCATAGTCCAAACTTTGAAGTCCTGTAACTCTGTAATGGAGCGTCGTATGACCGTCTGGTTTGGACTGATGTATTTATTTTTGTATCAGCTACAGGATGACTCAAGAGTTACTTGAGGCTGCAGTTCCCTTGAACGGGTGCGCCATTATTGCTACATCCGTGGATGAATACTTCAGGGCGTGAACGTCTAAACGCTCTCAATATGCCAATAATATCGACCTTAATGGTGATGTACATAGGTAATAGGACAGCGATCTTTACAGATCACTACATTTATTCTTTATTCAAATCGACCTTATGCCACGGGATCGATATAAGTATAGCGGTTGTTGGCAATGAACGGCACTACCCTGGAGTAGGGAAGCGCATCTCGCGTACACCTCGGTCAAGTATCGACCTAGAATGCTCAACTCAATTTATATCATCACAAGCTATCGAGCCACTGATATAGAGGCATGACCGCTGCACTTATTTGCATTGTTTCGAAGTATTGAGATATCGCCGTCTTTATTGAATATGTAGATACATATACAATGTACGTCATTCTGTATGGGTTAAATCTTTGTTCCGTCATGTTCCATCTTTACAAGTAGACTTGCTCCGCGTTATGATATAGGCCTATCAACACTGAACTATCGGTGTCAACTTGCTCGAGTCATGTCCTGATAGTTGAAGTACAATGCATTTTTTTTATTTGCATTGTGTTGAAGAGTATTAGGCTATTGCCGGCGGTAATGAATAGGTAAATAGATACAATGTACGTCGTTTGATATGAGTTGTATCTTTAAATTTGTTCCTTCATATGTGTTACCCTTACTCCTCGACGGCCATCCGTTATGATGTGGGCCTATTGACACTGAACCGGTATCGACTTGTTTCATGTGAAAAGGGTTTCAAGTCAGTAGGTGTAATACTTGCTGAGATATATTTTTTCGCAACTTACTTTACCGTTTTCGACAAAACCCGTCTCGAGCGGGCCATACAGGTAGACCGAATCGCCTAACCTCATAGAGTGCGCCCACCAGCACCGATGCCTCTGTATCGACTTGCTCAAGTTTATATGTCCCGATGGTTGATGTGCTCCGGAGTCGCTTGCATTGATTGATCGTGGTGTGTTGAGATATCGCTAGCTTCAATTAATATGTACATTAATACAATGTACGTCGTTTTATATGGGTTGTAGTTTATGTTCAACCATTGGTGTATAGAACTATACTCGGCAAACCTTCGTTGTGATGTGGACATATCAACACCGAACTATCGTTATTGACTTGCTCACGTTATGTCTGAATGTGTCGTTTGCATTGTATTATAGTATCATGTCGTGTAAGCTAGCGTTAGCTCTAAACACTAACCTATCATGTAGGCCTACATGAACTCAATGTATATAGAAATATCGGCTTATGTATTTTCAATATTTGTCCATCTGTTTCGCACAGTAATCCTCCGATATGGAGTATCGTCACCGAGCCATCGACTTGTTCAAGTTATTCGCACTGTGTAAATTAATTGTTTGATCTAGCGCCGAGTCCGCAATAAACAATTACATAGCTGAATTTCACGTCATTAAATATAGGTTTTTCTCTTCGTTTGCTCAACTGTTTCACCATTCTACGTAAAATATTGTCACCGAGCTATGGGTATCAACTATCGACTAAGTTATATCTTCATGATAACATCATAATCACATCATATCTTACATCACTGTACTTCATTGTTACTGCTGTATCGATTTCTGTTCATACGGTAGTTATTTTGCTCATTAGTGTACATGTATATTTATAACTTACTGTCACTAAAGTAGGCATGAAAAGGTTAACTGGGAAGGGAATCAATTATAAATTCAATTATTTCTCGCTTTTTGTGACTCCAGTCATGTGGTAGAATGTCAAATCTCCTCAGTTTCAAATTAAACATTCCAATATAAGGGCTTTTCCTGACGGTAATTGCGATAATATGAGCATGTGTCTGAACTTTGAATGATTTACGATTGTGTATCCACGTATCAGAACATTAAAGTTTAATCTATGGCAATTCCTATCGACCACAGGCTATTTTCATATTTAGCATACAGTCAAAGTGATCAACTTGGCTCTCCATTTTCAGGAATGGTATAATTGTATAATTTATTTTTCGAAGAATTCCACAAAACTCCCCGTTCTAAACTGATAATACGATACCAATAACTGCCTCAGCATAACTCAACAGCATTTGTTGATATTATTGATTTGGCGGTTTTTATCGATTTATAACTGAACAATAGTCATTGTGGCCACTTGTTCCAATGTGAATATACATTTCTTGAACATAGGTTCTTTCCATGTCTTTCCATGTCAGTTTTCATATCTTTGCTGAGTACTACTAGTTGCTTGCACTAAGTATTGATTCGTATTCATATTTACGGGACACGGTATATGTCGTGCGTGCGATGACTGTTTAGATTTTATTATAGTAATCCAGTGTGATTGCTGCAGAAATGAAAACAGTAATGTCCAAACCATTTTATTTGCCTGAATACGCATGGAAAACAACACAAACCTACTGATTAACTCGTTAACCTAATAGTGTGATAGACGCAGTTAGTGAAAAAAATTACCCATGGTTTCGCATTTTAGGTACATCAAGAACTGATTAGATCAACATGCACATCACAGCCATTAATCCATTCATACGCATGCGGATGCGGCATAACTCCAATCATGTCGGATTTGCGTGACACATAGAGACGATAAAAGATACATACAGGTTCAATACCAAGATATCACAAATTGTTGGCGCAACGTTGGCACGATGTCGGCAATGGTTGGCAAAAGGTTGTGTTGGTAAGCCAACATTGTGCCAACATTAATCCGAGGGCCTCTTACGAACGGTTGGAATACGAACGTTATTCCAACGTTAATACAATGTATTGGTTTATACCGTTGAAAAGTATACGTTATAGTAATATTGTTACTACATTGTGGATAGAACGGTTGGCACGTGTACATTAAACTGATGTTTCAACTATGTTACCTTATAAACCTATGAATTATTCCTTGGGATATATAGGCCCACTATATGCATCCCGAAATAACGTTCAGTGCCCTATCCCAAGTGGGTTGAGAGGCCTACTCATACTCACCCACCGTGAATGGTACTCTGGAGGGTTGAAACCCTATTAAAAACAATGCGCCAATGACAAAAGTAATAAAGACAATAACTCGCATTCTTCCAAATACTTCCAAATGAACCACAGTTGATTTGTTCATGGCTTTCTTCATTTGATATTGAGACAACGGACAACAGTGCACAGATGTAATTCATTGTTTTAAATACTGTAACTATGATATATTTGATGTGAATATTCACGTTTGTTTGTTTAATTGGCTGTTAGTAAGCAGTAACTACTGTAGAAATGTCAAAATATACCCTGATAACTAGCAAACACAAGAAATGCTGGCAAACGTATATCTTTACCCAACATTTTGCAAACGGAGAGCTAATTTGCATACTTTCCAGTTGAAGATGAAATTTTGCTAATAGGCGTTTTAGGTAATGATTCGATGTGAGTTTATTTTATATTTTGTTAGTACTTATCTTATACACTGTAACCAACTTCTCTGAGTTGAGATAATTTCACTCACTTGAAATGCAGGGCTGATGCCGTGTTTCACATAGTATACATTGGAGGCGTTACCTCACCTAGATGCCAGAGGCAGGCATCAAACCGGGGAAAATAAAACATCGGTATGTCGCCTGCCTTTATCACTGGTCAATCACTTCCGATTGAGAGGCGTGTAGTGCGAATTGCCGGAATTTTGACATAGTGTGCATGTGTTTTTACACAAAAAGTTGTGTTATGCAGTATAGGGCCGGGATAGCTCTCCGTTGGCAAAACGTTAGACTAACATTAAAACAACTACGCTTTATAACTGTCATAAATTGTAGGCCTAATGTATTACGGTTGGCATGAGGTTGGGACATCGTTGACCATACGTGTGAAAGCCCGTATGTGGCTCAGTTTGCCAACGAGCACCCAGCTATTAAATTACATTATACTAACTACGCTATACTATTTGCCAACAAATTTGCCAACATTGTACCAACGTTTCTGTGCTATCAAGGTAGCAGCAAAAAATCACATGAGTATAACAGGAAATGCACATGTGGAATATTTTAATTCGTTACACATCGTTTAGTTTGCGTTTTCGGATTGTTGATGTCGAGTAGGGGATGTGAGATTGAAATGTAATCCAGCCATAAGGTGCACGTATTGCTATCATCAATCATGGCGGCACGGTTAGGTATGGTCTGACACACAGTCACACGAACTGACACGCAATTGGATTTGTGAATTATATAGCTTGAAATAGACAGAAAGAGACAGCGCGTCGCTTCGACTGGAATGCTCTCCTGTTGCATTTGGACATCGCAGCATTGCATTGTATTTCGACAATTTGTGATTCGGATGATAGCTTCCGATATCAGTACTGTAGTTGTAGACAACGACACCATCTCGGATATTTGTATCTTTGAAATAGCCTACATCATTACTTCTTGGAGCATTGGTTAACAGTAACAAATGTGGAATCATAACTTGATAATAATAATAACACGGTACTCACTACGCTATTCACACCCCTCGTACCAAAGGGTGTACGAACAATTAAGAGGATAAAAACAGTAGCATTTCAGCATTCAAGACTAGACAGGTAAGTCATGATGAAGATCACACTCTGTTATTATTTTCTAAGTCAGTATGGTACAGCCCGTACAGGCAATAGCATAATAAGGCTAGACGAACTATTGACAAGCTGCCGGCAAATACCCTCCCAAACTACCATGCTAGAATTACCAGCTCTGCGACACATGTTACATCGTCGTAGTTATTGTATTGTATGCGTATTGTATGCGTTATCCATGATAAATAATACACATTTATACAATACTCTTTCCATTCAATGTCCTGCTGAAATGCGCGTCGCAGAAATATGAGGAGATGAGCAGCCAAATGACACAAATATATTTCCGACGCAACTGGTAATCTGTGAAACTCATATTTGAATTGATATAAATGGGAGGTATGGGGTTATGTCTTAAACTAGGGACGTTCACGGGTTACGACTCTCGTTCCAGTTGAAATTATGGGTTTCCATCGCTATATACGGAACCTCTCCAGCTCCTTCAATGAACACTTTTACAGAACCTGAAGAGACATATGGGTTCAGTCATCTCCAAGAATGATGCCCAAGGTTATGTTGAATCAGAACTCGGAACGTATTGCATACAAATCGTCAAAGGCACTGCCTTTTACTTACGCATGTGTACATTGGAATACTACTTGGACATGTTGGAACAAACGAGTTGGGATTAAATATGCTTTGTGAGATACTGTCTGATTAGCTATTCATTTTGAAAAACATGAGAAATTCTCAAAATGCTTCTGATTATTCATAGTAAAAATATTTTCATGTTCGATCAGGACACTGATAAATATATAACGCAATAAACATTTCGTCACTATCAAGTTGAGTTTTGCAGCTGTAAACAAACACAATGTGTTTTTGGGGGCGATAAATGATATAAAATACAGGGTGAGGCGATTAACGAGTGGTTTCATCCGGTGCGACCTCGTTCCCCACTCCCAAGCCGAATATCCCAGAACATTCCTCCATGGACATCATTTTAAATGATGCGCTGATCTAGGGAGAGATATTTATCATCGATTGAGTGGTATTGACTGGTATTGTATAGCTTCCAGGCCGTGCAGCTGTATCCACAACTTTGCTGTGAAGTGCTTTGTTGGCATTGTTGAGGAGGCTGTCAACCGGCTTTCGCTTCGAAGAGTTCCAAAGGAGCGGTACAAATAACTATTGAGGAAATCACTCAAGAGGAAATCAGTTCCCGCTCCATAGACCACCTCCAACCAACCTGCAGAACCGAAAGGCAGAGAGGCGTACGATCCACCAGGATGACTTCACTTTTGAGAAGGCCCGAAGAACCCAGCCTCCAGGACAATAGGAAGGAAAAGGAGAGCCTGCCAGGCTGCTGTCATACCGGCACACCCAGATAAGACCCTCGCTTGCAACTGTTGTGGTCGAGTATACTTGTCTCAAATCGAAATACACTCATCGGCGAGCCTGTTCACGACGAGGTCAAACCCCTTCATTATCTCCGTTGGCGAAACCAACCGAATATAATTATCCTGGATAGTTCTTGTTGAGGGAGGTTGGTATGGTCAACCACGGCAGTTCTTCCGAGACAGTGAACATAACTCCCGATGATTGAAAGTGCATCTTGATTTATTGAAGAATATATCTGAAGTCACCGGTTGCAATAACTGCCGACATTCATGGTACATTAGCGCTCATTGATGCAGATACGGGATATGATCAATTACAAATACGATTGAATGAGTGAATATGTGTAGTTGTGAGGTTTCATAAAGTTGTACCGAGTGTGCCAGTGTATCATTTAAATTGTATTCTATTCAGTCATCACATGAGGGCATGAGCACAGCAATCCTGTTGAGGGAACCATTGTATCAATATGTAATATTGAGTGGTGTGGCGTAGCAGAATGGTTCGTATTATGGGCTCGTGTTATTTATATAAATGCCATAAAAATTATTGTCATGAATAAATTATATCAATAAACATTAGGCACTATAAGGTCATAGGCTGAATTTGACATTTGTATAGAATCCATTGCGTAGAATAAACAACTATCCCATCATCCAATATTCCCAGCATCTGGCAATATATAAATAATAATAACATATGATATATTATCTTTCCAATGTTGATATTATCATATCATTTCCACAGGAAAAACTAATCCACTGTCCGGGGAGTTTGCTGTGCATGCTGATGCAGTAGGTGAACAACCTTACCATGATAAGAACGTTGACGAACGACAAATGTCCGGCTCTTGGATGGAAATTCTCTAATGAATTGCTATGAAAAGCAATGACATACAATACAATCAACGTTCTCCCAAGTAGGTTTCCCCTGGGTGTTCATTCTATTGTAACTGAGTATGTTCTGCAGTCACATTATTGCATGATAATACTATAAGGGGGTTATAACCTCCAGTTGTAAACTATTGTATCAGGCCCAAACGCTCCCCATATAGTTGATTCCATACGTGACTCATTAGAGTCTACACTGACTGAAGACGACAATCATAAATCATGCCTTCATTAGAAGGGGACATATGGGCAACGGTACACGCTATATGCTGCACATTTTCCCCAAATTTCAGGGGATATCGGAGGCAGAGAAGCCAATAGCCAAGGACATGCAGGACGTCACATCTCATGTCCTAAATTATTTCTGGGGCACCGAATACATAGTTAGACAATTATCTGTCGACCAAAGCGCAATTATATTCAATACTGGGAAGCTCATGTGAGGGTATGTTCTTTGTTTGTTTTCCTAGAATTCAGTCTGCCCTTTCAGTGTCATTGAATAAGAGTGTTGATAGGAATTTTGTGACGCATTCATGTCAGAGCGTGGAGATGAAGCGTGATGCAGCGCACTTAGGAATCTCGCGTAGTGGCTAATGGTACGGGGGGAATTTATATTTCCTACTTGATTTGATACGCCAATGTGATCATCTTCCCTAATGTCTGGTCATCACTTTAAATGAGCAATTTCTGTCTCTTTAAGTGTATCGTGTATGGGATCGGTACCCGTGTTCGGCGAGTAAAACCATTAACAAACGGGACGCAAGCTGCGTCTGTTTCCTTGCTGTAGTCCCACTGTTTACTGTGTGTGGCAGACTAGCATATATCATTAAAGAAACTGTTATGATTTCAAATAAAATTTTGCCTAAAAAAACCCTGTACACATGGTTACTTACGAATATGCTGTACAAAGTTCATTTCAAGATATAATGCAAGTCCTTTCTAAAAACGTTGGATCTCATGTCATCAGTTCGGAAATAAAACGATTGCGCTTGTATTTTTATTCAACAATATTTTTTAATTGTTTTATCATTCATAATCCCACTTGGTATTAGGCAAGGGGCTCATTATTCGTTGAACCAGAGGATGCATCGAGCCAATCGTATTTGTGCATGCAAATATATGTTTGTATTCGCAAACCGCTGGCAAGCTGCCCCTGCACCTCAAGCTCCTATCCAGATACTGTTAACTGGATATGGTAGTTTAGTTATCATCAAATAGCTCATGGGACAAGGTTTTTGTCGTTGGAGTTCACTATTCTGACGGTTGCATGGTACTCTGGATTCTGAAATCCAATGAACACCTGACGCTAGTCCGGAGAATCGTCTTACACAATTCACTGATTAGTACTAGCGTCATGTCAAACCAATTTTGAACCCAATAAAGACGAGGCTTGCAGGAAATCAGTCCGTGTTGAAACCTAGCATGTGGGCGTTGAAGAAGTTATATTGGATCTCCTATCAACGTAAAAGCTTAGGCAACTTCCAATAAAAAATCCTATTTGTTAGTATAACAGCAATGGAACCATTCACCAAACATCAATGCGGACCCTTATCATATGTCAAACAGTCCTGAAAATTCACCGGAGATGGAAAGTTGCTGAACTAGTACATTCAAACAGCTGTTATTGGAAGATAATGACTACGCTTTTAGCAACCAGCGACCGACACTAACGACTCGTAAGGAGTTAGGTATCCTAAATGACATCTATAATATATTGGTTGAAGTACAGGTGCCTGTAATATATTGTGACCAGAGAATTTGGATTGTTAATATGTTATGTTCTCTTCTTATACTGTTATATCGATACTATCCAACATTTCATTGCCAATGATCCAGTTTTCTACCCATGCAAGATAGTACTGGAAGTCAATAGTTCCTCTATTCGATTCATTTCGCTGGCATGCATCATGAAGTTTTATTATTTCTTTGTATGATTCGTAACATGCTCATTGCATCCATCGAAGTATCTGATATTTTCTGACCTGGCTGCTTCTAGCGCACTTGGCGTCAGTCAGCTCTTGGTGTAATAATATAACCAGTTTACAGTATCTGGACACAATGAAGATAAACTGAGGGCCTAATGACAGTTCTCTACAAATGACCGATGTTCCTCAAAACCGCAGATTTGAATTCGACCAAGAGACAGGTAACAAAACTTAGTTTGGGATGAACAAATACCTAGAAATTGGTTTAACCTCATCCCAATCTGGGTGTTTTGAGAGTGTAATATTGTGTCATTTTAGCTTCGACTAAGAAGTATAACGTTAAATCCTTACAAGCCTGAAGTGAGAATCTGATATTGAAGGGCAACAGCTGGCTCAAGTAAACATGGCTGATCTCGAAGCTGAGATCAAAATTAATACATCAGTCTAAACCAGACGTTCATACGACGTTCCATTACAAAAGTGGAGGACTTCAAAGTTTGGGCAATGTGCATTGCGCAAGATGGACCCCATCCCATCATGCATTACCTTACATGGTCTACCCAGCAAATAGCCTTTTTGCCCTTGTTTTTCTTTAAAATGTACTGAGTATTCCCGACAAAGAAACATATTCTCTCCTAAAAAGAACTTGCCGTGGGGAGTTAATATGTTACGCAGTTTATTTGAGAAAGAAACAACGCAATAGGAATGTTAAGTTCTCGAGCACATTAAAAACAATGAAATACATAAGAAAGTTTACTGTTGTTCAAGTGTGACGTCACGAATTATTGCACAAACAGGTTTCCCGTCAATTATTTGGTGATAGTAGTAACACTTCAAACGCTTTTAACTCGACATAATAGGAATATCGGATTGAGACGGGGTCTGGACCAATTTATTTATTTTTCCGTTCTCCACAAGGTCACCCATATTTTACTCGAGCCTGCAGTATCTCTTTAATGATGTTTTAGTTGATCTAATATGAGTTACGATACTTGAACTTGTAGTGCTGGAATCCACCTCATGTACGAATATTTTATCGGCGGTTTCACTCGATCCATACGATATTTTCGCGATACTCACATAACATAACGCATGACTGTCGTGACGTTAGAGTTATGAATTTTCTCCTCAGTTCGGAATCGAAACACAGAATAGGGGTCATAATATATGCGTTGATCTTGTTTGACGTCAGAACGTTGTCGAAAGAACAGGAGTTACATTATTCGAGTATTTACAACCAGTTTTTAACTCAAGCAATCTGATGGATGTATACACATTTTGCATAATTAAATTTACTGTAATTTCATTGAATATCAATGCGGCTGGTAATTGTAGACAGATAGCACTTTAACA